>PVKS010002392.1:0-42584 GCA_004027875.1 Aplodontia rufa | reverse complement strand
TCCCGGGAATTCAGTGCAGAGCTTCTGGGTCCTTGTCTCGCGAATTTGAAGAATAAAATCCACGGACAACCATGGAAGGAGGAGTAAAAGGAGTAGGATTTATTTAGGAAGAAGAGCAGGGACTCCACAAGGCGGAGGGGCACCTGGAAGCAGGACACCGTCTAATGGAGGAGAGGCCAGGGGTTATATTGATTTGGGGTATGAACATAATTAACATTCATGCAAAGCCGGCATTGAGAAATGCATCAACTCCATTGGTTAAACTCTTTGTAAAACAGGCATTGAAACTGGTCAGGATCACCATTGGTTAAAATCTATGTAAAACAGGTATTGAAACAAAAGGTGGCAAATACTTCCTACTACCCACCTGTGCCCACCCCCATTTCTTAGTTGGGACTAGGGTGAGCCTCATGGTCTTTTTGCATTTGAAGGCCCTGAGCATGCCCTGTCAATCACTCTCTGCCTCTACCAGGTAGCTCTTGGATAGGGGCCCTCTGTCCTGACTACCTAGCCATTTCACTCTCTCCTAATTTGTCTCACTGGCAGATAAAACCCAATGGTGTCTCCAATAAACCTGGCCTGATGATCTATGGAGTCACCAGGCAATCCCTAAGGGATGAGATCCCCAAACTTCCCTGCCTTGTCCACCCCAGACTATAAAGTCTCTGCCCAGCTGGGACCATGTGGCACTTCCCCATCCCGCCCAAGAGCCGATTCTCAATAATAAGGTTTTACTCAGCCACTTTTAGGTCTGACTCGTTTTTTGAACATCCACACCTGAAGTTACATTTGGTGCCAAACACCTGCATCTGATTTTTACATTTATATTTTCATCTGGACTTTGTTTCTTGGACACTTAGTTGTGTATGGGATGCAAGGGTTTGAATCCAGGTCCTCTTGCCGTACCAGGAAGCACTCAAACCTCTGAGCCACTGCTCCAGCCCTCTCTCTCTTGAAAAAACAAATACATAAGTTTAAAATAATAAATTACTAAGGGTTTATGATTCACTTGTACTAGGAAAAGTACTGAATTGGCTAAGCATACATTTGTAAAGCTGAGCGAAATTCTTCTTGTTATTGAAAGCTCAGTCCTTGTCCCCAGTGCCAATTCAGTAATGAGGACATGGTTTTGAGAAAAAGGCAAAAGAAGTTTTATTGCTTTGCTAGCAAAGGAGAAATACAGGGGACTCCTGTCCCAGAGACTGTGATTCTGCCCTTCATGGGCCACAGGGAGTTTTTAAAGGCTACATTCCTTGTGTTCTCTGACTAGAGTTGTCATTTACTTGTTAATTTGGTAGATAATCATTTCTGAGGTTTTCTAGTGCTCTCCCCAAAGTCTGAATTCCTTCCTTCCCCTGTTGGGTGTGTGCTTATGGACAGAGAACTCTGCCCTGGACTGCGAACAAAGGTAATCCCATTTCTCCTGAGATTAGGGAGGGGGAGAGAGACATTTTAAAAATAAATTGCAATGGCAGAGCAGCAAGGGCCATATTCAAAGCATGAAGTGGACCACCATCACACTCTAACCGGCTTTCAGCTTTTTTTTTTTTTTTTTTTTTTAGAAAGAGGGACAGTGAGAAAGAGAGAATCAATTTTATTTAGTTTTTCATGTGGCTTTCATTGTTCCAACACTTCATAGTGCACGTGGTTCTGGGGTTTGAACCCATATACTCGCACATGCTAGGCAAGTGCTATAACCACTGAACCACTTCTCCAGCCCATGATTTCAGCTTTTATAAGCTCGATGAATATAGTTCTTGCACAATTATTAGCAATAGCAATCAAGAGACATTTAATCTCATACAATGAAACTCCTGGGGCTGGGGTGTAGCTCAGTGGTAGCACTTACCTGGCATGTGTGAGGTCCAGACCAAAAAAAAAAAAAAAAAAAAAGGTTTTAGTTAATAATTGTCAAATGAATAAACGAATGGAAGAAAATGTTTCAACGTGCCTAGGATTTATATCTACTAATAGCAGGAAGGCAAACACAAACATTTCAAATTAAATAAATTTACTTGAATTAATTCACATCTTTCTTCTATTATCACCTTTTTTTTTTTTTTTAAGAGAGAGGGACAGTGAGAGAGAAACAACTTTATTTAGTTTTTCACATGGCCTTAGTTGCTCCAACACTCAGTACTGAGTTGTATATGTGGTGCTGGGGTTTGAACCTGGGTCCTTGTGCTTGCCAAACAAGTGCCTAAACCGCTGAGCCACCACTCCAGCCCCTATTATCACCTTTAAAAGCTGAGTGTAAACCAGTGCTTCTTTAACTTTCTAAAGTTAATAAGTTTCATGTAGTCATTTAAAATTTAATATTATAAGACCAATTAGATGTTAGCAGATCATTTATTTTTTACATAAAATATTAGCCACACCATACTCATTTTGTAACCAAGCTGCCATGTTATAAATAGGTTTTGTTTCCTGAAAAAAGAAACTTGCCTTCCCTGAAATCTGGTGCCCCAGGCTGACAAATCCAAAATGTCAACCCCGCCCATAGCCATTCTTTCCCCTCCAAATTACATCTTCCAAATTACAGTTAGAGGCCCTATAAAATTGCCACTCACCCAACTCCAATTGCTGTTTTCCTCTGTCTGAGGAAGCCTGTCAGGCTCCTGACATTAAATCTTTTATATCTACCCTAGTCTGTGTGATATATTCAGTGCCATATCTCTTTTTCATAAACTAATAAAGAACAAGATGCTAAGACAGGGGGAAAGGTTAGGCAGTCAGGGTAGTTTGAGTAGATTGAGTCAATCAAGGGGAAACTGGTTCTTTTTCTTTTAAGATCAATTTGACAACCCCCAATGCTAGTGAGAAGGGTCTGGCAAGGTGGGTCCAGATGCAGACACTCCCTTCCGCTAAGCAAGGTGCCACATTCTATTGATCCCTGAGGTGCAAACCCAAGGCTGGACCTAACCAGAATTTCCCGTGCCCACGGGTTTGGGGGAAGGGAGAGGATGACCAATTGAAGGGAGAACTATTCTATAAAACCGGCAAACCTAACTCCCTCTTCGGCTTTGTCCCCTTCTCCCACTCTGGGGAAAGTCTGCTCTTTTTCCCTATGCTTTTCTTTCTTTTGTCTTCTTAAAATAAAGTCTATCTACTATGCTTGTCTCGGTGTCCCTCGGTTTCATTCATGTCCAGGGAACACGAACTCAACTTCCACCAAACCGGCATCAACGCAGTAGGACTGTCTATTTGAGGGAACTTGAGAAATATTATCCATGAAAACCCTGTTACTCTGTTCACATAGATAAATCAGAAAGTATATTATATAATTGTTTGTAGAGGAATTTTTGATATTTACTTATTTACTCATTTCTTCATTGTTTCATGGTTGTTGCTAGGAATCTAACCCAGGGTCTTGTACATGCACATGAACAATGAGTTACACCCTTGAGCCCTGCAGAGAGATCATTACACAAACGTTGACATTTCTTATCTTCGAATGTCATTATCAAATGAACTTCATGTCTTTCTCACTGGCTTTTTTTTTTTTTTTTTTTAAGAAAGAAGGACAGTGAGAGAGAGACAGACAGAGAGAATCGATTTTTATTGAGTTTTTCACATGGCTTTTATTGCTCTCTTAGTTGTGTACGTGGGTGCTGGGGTTTGAACCCATGTACTCACGCATGCTGGGCAAGCACCGTAACCGCCAAGCCACTGCTCCAGCCCGACTCGTTAGCTTTTTAAGAAATAAAATAACTTCTTTTTTTTAAGAGCTAGAATGAATTTTATTTATTCCTCATCTAGTTTTTGTTTTTCCAACACTTAGTTGTCCATGTGGTGCTGAGGTTTGAACCCATGTCCTCACACATGCCAGGCAAGCACTCTACCACTGAACCACCACTCCAGACCCTTTAGTTTTATTGGTTCAACAAAGTCTTACATATTCCTTTTAATTAATTAATTTATTTATTTATTTTCAGGGCTGAGGATCGAACTCAGGGCCTTGCGTGTGCTAGGCAAGCACTCTGCCACTGAGCTAAATCCCCAACCCTTAATTTATTTTTTAATCTTTCTTTTGTAAACTTAGCATCATATCTTAAAAGTTCTTTCATACTAATAAATCAGATATTCCTTATTCTTTTTTACAACTATATCAACTTCCATGAAGTACCAGGCTCAGGCCTGATACCTCTACTCCAGAACTTCTCTCTGCCCAAACTGCTCAGTTTTTCACATTCATCTCTTCAATGAAAGTGTAAAAAAACGGGTGCTTGACACCATATGTTCAGGCGCTTGCACTGCCATAGTGAGGGTGGGCAGGGAAAGTGGCACGCAGCCCCGGCTGGGTAGTGACTTCATAGGCTGGCGGGGGTAGGGGGGGAGTTTGGGGGCCTTGTTCTTCGGAGACTGGCTGGTGACTCCATCAATCATTGGGTGATTGCAAGACACCATTTGGGGCTTGTCTGCAAGCATCTGATTGGTTGTTCTTTTCACACATAGGCTGCCTGATGCCCTGCCCCCAGCCACCTGGAACTGACCTAACAAAAAGTCCCTCAAGAGATCCTTTTCTTAGTACCCGTCCATCTTTGGGAGTCTGCTTCCCTTCTATTACTCTAAATCCTGTTACTTTGCTGTGTCTGATCCTGTGTCCATGGAATGAATTCCTCAAATGTACAAAACAGAACCCATCCAGCCACACTCTGTTACATTTAAAGGAATTCACCCAGGATCTTCGAAGGGTGAGTGAGTGAAATGGACAATTAATTGCTCTTTCACTTTTCTTCCAGGACTCCTCCACTCCATTTTGTACACTCTCTTTCTGTCAAAAATACTAGGATCATGTCAGACACATGACTGCCAGACTCAAGACTCAGGAAAGGCTTTGCTGAAATGAGACTTACCAATCACTCTGCCTTAGCGGAGAGAATGTTAATCTGATCTTGCGTCAATTTCCTTTCACGGCAATCCTCACACATCAAGAAACTGAGGTCTCTCTTAGAAACACCCTAATCCTTTGGCCAGGGCTTGTCCCTGGTATGAATGCAGGGTCTAGAGATGGCTGAAAGCCAATTGATTGTACATGGAAGTTCCATTGCCACTGTAATCTCCTTTCATGGCTTCTCTCCTAATGGTAGAGGGAGGGCCGCCACAGCTCCTTGAAATAACTTCTTAGTGTGATCTGACTCCTAAGGCAGAATCCTACCCATCAATCTACCAGTGAGTGAGTTGCCCCTTTCTCTTTCTCTTTCTCTGTCTTGTAGGACAGAAAGATGTGAACGGTTGGAACACTAGGATAAGAGAATGATTCTATCGAATGAGCCCACTGTGTTGATCCCATATGCTTTCTTTTCCAAAATGCAGTTTACCTGCAGGGGAATCTGCCTGATCTAAGAGAACAGGCTACGTCACATTCCTCAGCAAACTACCTGTTATCTGCAGAGGAAATGCAGGTCAAAAATATTTTTTTTCTTTTTAAAACGAGAAAGATAATGAGAAAGAGAATCAATTTTATTTAGTTTCTCATGTGGCCTTCGTTGCTTCGACACTCTGTTGTGTACGTGGTGCTGGGGTTCAAACTCACATCCTTGATGCCAGTTTTGTGGATGTTGGGTTCATGTCCTCTGGGAGTCGAAGAATGAAACTGAGGAACACTGAGACAAGTGGAGCAAACAGCTGATATAAGAAAGGATGGAAAGAACAGACTTCTCAGGAGAAGGGAGTCTCAGAGCCAAGAATTCAAAGAGGGGGGTCTGGCTCATCTTTTTATAGTCTCTCAAGATTCTCCTCCTTTGATTAAACATTACCTTCCTCCCCTACACCTGGGAGAAGGGAGCAGGAGCTCTAGTCTGATCTAGTCTTTTGTCCTGGGCCCAGGAGCACCTTTATCAGCAGAGGAGAGGCTTGTGCCCCCCCCCCCCCCAATACCTTTGTTAGCAGAGGGCTTTGTTAGCGTGGGGGAGGGAAAGCAGATGCCCTTTGCCCTCTGAGAAAAAAATGACTGTCAGCCAATTTCCTCCTTACTGACCCCATATTCTGCCTACACTGACTGCCTAACTTCACCCTGCCACATCCTTGGGCATACCAGGCAAGTGCTGTAACTGCCAAGCCACCACTACAGCCTGCAAAATAATGTTAACAGGAGGAACCCAATTACTCTGAAGGAGAAGACTTTTGAGACCAGATCCTGAAATTCAGGGACATAAGGATAACTCCTAATCAGAATCCAATTAGAACCAGTCGGCACGGGCCAAAGTGACCTAGAGTTGGCAATAAGGAATTGAAAGTCTGATGTCATCTTGCTATCAGTCAAAACTTGAAATGGGCTTTTTTCCTCACCTGCTTCCAAGGTTCTCAGTCTGAGGACACTAAGGCCATGTTGGGGTGAGGCCCTCACTTAGCACCGTGCCCTGCAGTCCACACCAGGGCTTCTGTTTCCAAGTAGACCTGCATCTACACTGCCCTCATTCTGCATGACAGCAAGGTGACCATTTTGGATGATAAAATCAATGCCCTCATCAAAGCAGCTGGAATGTCCAACCTTTTTGGCCTGGTTTGTTTGCAAAGACCCTGGCCAATGTCAACATTGGGAGCCTCATACGCAACATAGGGGCTGGTGGGCCTGCTCCAGCAGCTGATGTGGCACCACCAGGAGGTCCCACCCCCTCCACCACAGCTGCCCCAGCTGAGAAGAAAATGGAAGCAAAGGAAGAAGAATCCGAGGAGTCTGAGGATGACATGGGCTTTGGTCTTTTTGACTAAAACTCTTGTAATAACATGATCAATAAAAAGATGAACTTTGCTGATTAACCAAAAAAAAAAAAAAAAAAAAACAATTGAGGTGGACCTGGGTGGGACTCTCTGTAAACTTCTCTGGAATTCCCAGTAAAACTAGAAATGCAGGAGAGGCAACATCTGAATATCTTTTGCTTATCTCAAGAAGCACTATTTGAGTCTTTTAAATGTGTTTTCATATAAATTATTGGTAAATGGTAAAAGGAGTTTAAGATTGCTTTGTTTCTGGATCTTCACCATAAGCAAGATTATTGAGTTAAAATTCTAACAGGCATAATTGTGTATACAAAAAGTACAAAAGGTTTCAATTAAAGTACTATAAATAATAAAATATTTGATCTTATTAAGAGGGGTAATGAAAAAGTCAGACACTTTATAAAGATTGTGTCAGAATGCAGATTTAACAAAGGGTCAGCAAGTAGGAAAGAGATCAAAGGTTATAGATATGGAAATATATTTTGGTATGGAAATCAGAAGGAAAGAAATGTTTCTGGATAAAAAAGTACAGAGTGTATAAGTAAGTTGCAGAAGGTTTGTGGAGGGTAAATCTCAAGTCTGCGTGATTAAGTTATATATAATTTGTACAATCAATTAAAGTTATTTAAGATTTCTCTTTTTTTTTTTTTAAGAGAGAAAGGCAGTGAGAGATAGAGAGAGAGAGAATCAACTTTTATTGAGTTTTTCACATGGCTTTTGTTGCTGACACTTAGTTGTGTACATGGGTGCTGGGGTTTGAACCCATGTACTCGTGCATGCCAGGCCAAGCGCCGCAACCGCCGAGCCACCAATCCAGCCCAAGATTTCTCTTAAGGTCAAATAAGTGTTCAAGCTTTGTCTGAATGTTATGTACAATGAAAGTTTATATAGGTTTACAGACAAGGCAACAAATAAGTGCTCTGTTTTTTCATAACTATTATACAAACCATGTATTTCTGCCTGTCCTGAGTTAAGACTCAGCCTCTTACCTTATAGTTCCAAAATAGTCTAGAATTAAGTTTATTTAAAGTTAAATTCAAAAGATAAATTTTTGTTGTATTTTCCTTGTGAAACTTTAAAACTGTTGCCTATTAGTATTTTGCAGAAGTACTACTTCTTACACAAAAACCTGAGTTAAGACACGCCATCACCTATAGGACAGATAAGATAAGATACTGACTTCAAGTACTGTTACTGACCAAAATTAAACAAAAGAGGTAACTATAAAACTGTGCACATTAAAATTAAAGCCCAGTACTCCCACTTTAAGACTAGTGAAACTGGCCTGCTGGATGTTTAACACCAAAACCAGGATACCAAATTTAAGGAAGTTAAAAGGTTTAGGAAAAAGTCAATATTTTGGTCCTTGCCCTGCTTGGTCAGCTAAAACTCAGGGGACAATGGGATTTCTCTAAGCCAACCAGTATACAGACTATAAAGAGGACGGTTATTGGAAAGAGAAATGTCCCTAATGCTTCCAAAGGACGCCACATGTGGTCAGTAAGACCGTGACTCATCCTGGCAGATGGCACCACTGGTAAAGGAAGGCTAAAGGATCCAAGAGGCTCTTACATGTCCCTGAGAGTGGCCTCCTGAGGAATCTCAGCTGACCTAGAAATAGGCAAAAAAGTCAATTTTAACCGACTTCGTCTTAAACACCTGGCAGGAAAGTTACAACCAAAGCACAGCCATACGCGGGCATTTATTTATTTTAAAGATGGAGAAAGTGAAAGAGAAAGAAAGAATCAGTTTTATTTAGTTTTTCATGTGGCTTTTGTTGCTCCAACACTTCGTTATGTATGTGGTGCTGGGGTTTGAACCTACATCTTCGCACATGCCAGGCAAGTGCCATAACCCCTGAGCCACCGCTCCAGCCTATATACGGGCACTTAAAAGTTCTTTTAATGTAACTCAAAATGTACACTTGTGTCATTCTTCCCACAAAAAATAAAACTGGGAGTTTTTTTTTTTTAAGAGAGAGGGGCAGTGATACAGAGAGAGAGGAGATAGAGAAAGACAATCGATTTTATTTAGTTTTTCATGTGGCTTTCATTGCTCAGACACTGTTATGTACGTGGTGCTGGGATCTGAACCCATGCACTCGTTCGCACATGCCAGGCAAACGCCGAAATCATCCCTAACCTGGGAGATTATAAAGGAAGGGTTACAGAAGACACTACCAGAGTCACAAGCGTGTTCTAAGTCAGTTTTAGATCCACAAATTTCCCTAACCTCCTATATGGGTAAACTCAATCTGTTCTTCACTGGTATGATTATTTAGTTCTAATATTTAAAAACTTACATTACAGAAATCAGATGGTATTCCCCAGTTCAAGGGGACACCTGGGCCATTATAAAAATTAAATGTGTTCCTAGCAACTCTACTAAGGTTTCTACAGCTGTGAATGGCCTCCATTCATAAGTAAATGACATGTCAGATCACACTCTAAACTCTAATCAGTTACTATTTTTTGGTCTTCAAAGGCTGACTGATAACACTGATTGCTTTGTACTAACTGCTTGCAGAGAATAATGTTTTGTTGCATTGTTATTGTTCTAGCATGATCCCTCTCCTATGTATACCATGTCCAGTCACCTGCCAACCACCACCATCATGGACCTCTGGACTGCCCTGATGCATGAAGTGGCTAGAGTCCTTTAAGCACCAGGTGGTCATTAAAATATGACCCTCCATGCAGCTGTCTCCCAACTTCTACCAAGGCCCCCCAGATAGACCCTCTGGAGAGTTTCCCTGACTTCCATAGCCAATGCCCCACTGTCAGCATGGAAGAAGCCAGGATGGTCATAGTTATCTCCCCCATCCCCAGTAGTCAAGGATCTCTTCAGAGGAGAACTGAGCCAGGAGATAGGTTATCTGTAGGGAGCTAGAAAAGGGGACCTCAGAAAATGAGGTCCCACCACCTCAGACTGAAACCCTAGGCCAAAATCTTTTTGTTTTTGGCTAACTGAATGGAAGGCCCCACTCATATATAAATGAGCAACTAACTCCTTGGCAGGAGCATCTGGACCAAATTCAATGCCTTCTTTCATTTAACACCCACCTTAGCTCTCCACACTCTTTTGCCAACCAGAAAGGTTTTCCTTCCCCTCTAACATCCCTCTCAGCTCTCCTCCCTGAGGTGTGAACCATAGTGTAGCATATCTCCAAGCCCATTGTGACCACCCACCACACTCCAGTTAAAATTTCCCTACAAGACCCTGCCTCCAACGAAAGCAAGTTACCTCGTATCATCTCTCTGGCTGCTTCAATCATAACCAGGGAATCTTCTTCCTAGGCAGAATTAATACTTACGTCTGTTTACTCACTAACTGATAAAAACTTGATATCATTGACCCATCTCTTTATATCCCTTAAGAGTCTGGAGTGATGGATATGGAAAATTACCAGAAATTACTCATGTGAGCCAAAAAGCAAAGCCCCTACTCACTGTTTTGAAATCTATTGACTCTGGGACCTTATCAGGAAAAGCACACTCTACCCAAACTCCCATTTTAACCAGAAAACCTTGGCCCTCCTCCCGCCATTTCCTCTTTATCTACCCCAGGTTGTAAGTGGCAGATAGGTCCCAGAATCCACAGGTTTCTCCGGAATAAATCTGGGTTACTGTTGAGCCGCTGCTCTCCTCTTTCTTTCCTTCTTTTTGCCTTTTTCTTTCCTTCTTTTTGCCTTTTTCTTTACAATCCCCACCCTACTGAAAAACCCAGTTTAGCCAGAAAAATTCCTGCTGTGACACTGCCCCCCTAGCACCCCCACCACCACCAATTTAGTCCATAAAAGATCACCTATCCCAAAGTCAAGAGACTATTTTCCATTTGGAAAGTACGTCCCTGCAATTATTGCAATAGATCTCGTTGACCTGCTGAGGTCTGGATCCTTTCTTGCTTTGCTCTGTGCTCTCCTTGTCAGCTGCTTTTCCTTTCAAGCAATACTTTGCATTATAGAAGAGTCCGGAAAAAATATATAGATAAGCAAAGAGAAGAATTAAAAAATTTCTCCAGAGTTAATTGAACTCTGCTATCAGATCATTTGGGACTTGAGCAATTAAATAAAAAACAGAAAAACATCTAGAGATAAGACTCCAATTCAGAGTATATGCCTGTGTTCAGCCACAAACTTCAGTATATTTTTTGTGGGTCATGGTAGAAAACCCAAACTTACTGCCTGTTCTGTTTTAGTTTTTAAATTTTTTTTCCAGTTTCCTTTAAAAGAAGAAACAGATATTCTTGGCTGCTCTGTTAACTCAGCTGAGTGGCCAAATCTTCACAGAAATATTTTCCCAATTAAGATTTGTTTTTCAGAACAAAAATAATTTCTTTAGCTAAATTTAGCTCTTGCAATTCATTTTAAAAACTAATTCTCAGGGCTGGAGTAGGAGCCCTTGCCCTGCATGTGTGAGGATCGAGGTTCAAATCCCAGCACCACGTACAAAAAGTGTCAGAGAAACAAAGACCAAATGAAAAAAACAAATGAAATTGATTCTCTCTCTCTCTTTCCCTCTATCTTAAAAAAAAAAAAAAAAAAAGAAAAGAAAAGAAAAGAAAAAGCCAGGTGAGGTGGTGCATTCCTATAATCGCAGCAACTCTGGAGGCTAAGGCAGGAGGATCATGAGTTCAAAGTCAGCCTCAACAACTTGGTGAGATGCTGTCTCAAAATTTAAAAAAAAACCAAAATAATAATTTTTATAAAGGGCTGGTTATGGGGCTGGAGTGGTGCCTCAACGGTTGCGGTGCTTGCCTGGCATGCTGGCTTTTTTTTTTTTTCTTGTTTGTTTGTGGTGCTGGGAACAGAACCCAGGGCCTTGAGCATGCTAGACAACCACTACCCCACTGAGCTACAGCCCCAAGCCTTTTAATTTTATTTTGAGACAAGATCTCACTAAGTAGCCCAAGCTGACCTCACACTTGTGATCCTCCTGCCTCAGTCTCCCAGTAGCTGGGATTACAGATGTGTGGCACTGCATCTGGCAATTTTGTTTTCAGATGGTGTTGGGGATGGAGTATTTTGGGCACACTCCACCACGGAGCTGTACTCTCTCTGCTCCCACTCTTCATTTTGATTATCTTCTTTCAAAGTATCAAATGTCTCATTGGCTGTTAGTGTCACACAGAACTGCTGTTCCTTAATTCAAATATCAAATAGCCATGCAACAAATACCTCTCTTCACCTTAGCAGCTAGGAACATAAACCATATTGAGAACTTGTTTTTTCCAGGTGTCATGGTGCTGAGGCAGGAGGATAGCAAGTTGGAGAACAGCGAGGGCAAATTAGTGAGACCCTGTCTCAAAATAAAAAATAAAACAAAAAAAGGCTGGGGATGGAGCTCAGTAAGAGAAAACCCTGGAATAATTCATTTCTTGGCACTGGAGCGGTGGCTTGGCCATTATGGCGCTTGCCCAGCATGCGCAAGTACACAGGTTCAAACCCCAGCACCCACATACACAACTAAGTGTCGGAGCAACGAAAGCCATGTGAAAAACTCAATAAAAATTGATTCTCTAAACAAATAAATAAAATTAAATAAAATAATTTATTTTTTTAGATATAGTATCTTTTTAAGAAAGAGAGAGAGAGAGAGAGAGGGACAGTGAGAGAGAATGAGAGATTCAGTTTTATTTAGTTTTTCATGTGGCCTTGGTTGCTCAGACACTTTGTTGTATATGTGGTGCTGGGGTTCAAACTTACGTCCTCTTGCATGCCAGGCAAGCACAGTAACTGCTGAGCCACTGCCCCAGCATTAGATATAGTATCTTGAATTGGGAAATTCCAAACTATGTCAGCAAATCTCAGTGACTTTTATTTACCTTCAGAATATCTTCTTTCAATTTCTTTACAACTACATAACAATGTTGGGCTAGAGTGGTGCTAACAATGTTGGGCTAGAGTGGTGCTTCAGTGCTTGGAGCGCTTGCCTGGCATGAGCGAGGATATGGGTTCGAACCCCGGCACCACTTACACAACAAAGTGTCAGAGCAATGAAAGCCACATGAAAAACTAAATAAAATTGATTCCTTCTCTCTTTCACTGTCCCTCTCTCTCTTAAAAAAAAATATAACCATGGATAAAGAAAAACTTCCAACAAATTAAACAGAGTTTAATTGAGTGAAGAACAATTCTCAAGTTGGGCATCCCTCAGAACACAAGAGGTTCAGAGAGCTCCATCGTCCAATTTGGACACTGAGTATCTATGGAAGAAAGTTGTTGTTTTTTTGTTGTTGTTGTTTATTTGTTGCTTATAAAGAGAGAGAGAGAGAATCACTTTTATTTAGTTGTTCATGTGGCCTTCATTGCTCCAACACTTTGCTGTGTATGTGGTGCTAGGGTTTAAGAACTCACATCCTCATGCATGCCAGGCAAGCACCATAACCACTGAACCACCACTCCAGCCCCTATGGGGGAAAGTTTAAGTGAGGCATAGAAACAACCCAATGGGTCAGGCCTGTGCCTTCAGTATGGCTGTCTCTGCTTGACTGCTGTGATTGGCTGAGATTTAGCTATTTGTTACAAAAGTATATTCCTAAATTAGGCTTTTAATTTCCCTTCTAAGTTAATTTGTTATTTGTTAGGTAGGAACTCAAAGTATAGAGGCAATCTCAAGTCAAATTTAGTTTAATTTAACATCTTTTTTTTTTTTTTTAAAGAGAGAGGGACAGTGAGAGAGAGACAGAATCAATTTTATTTAGTTTTTTGTTTGGACTTTTTTGCTCCAACACTTTGCTGTGTATGTGGTGCTGGGGTCTGAACCTGCGTCCTTGTGCATACAAGGCAAGCACCTTAGCCACTGAGCCACCACTCCAGCCCCAATTTAACCCAATTTTATGGGATAAAATAATTATAAAGAGTAAAACAACAAGTCTGGCCTGTGGTGAATTTGCATAAAGGAAATTGGTTTGTAAGCAAATTTTGGTAGGATTGACAGGCCCCAATTACAGTTGTCATTTGTGCATGAACATTGTTTCAAAATAGGAAGTAACTGGGGCTGGAGGGGTGGCTCAGCAGTAGAGTGCTTATCTCATGGTAGAACATAAGACCCCATTTCTGAAGGAGCTCTGCCCCATACCTGAGAGCAGGGAATGCTGCACAGAGAGGCCAAGAGGAATCTAGACAGACAGGGCTTCCTAGGTTTCCCCACTCAGTCTGATGGCATCAGCTCATACCCTTTTTGTCAAATCACATTTCAACATGGTTGTCTGTGCTTCAATCATGCCTATCCCTGGAGTCTCCACAAAACTCCCAAAAGACAGAGCTGAGAGAGCTTCCAGGTAGTTGAACTTGTGGAGGTTCATGGAGGGAGGTCCACCCAGGGAGGGCATAGAAGCTATATGACCCTTCCCACCTGCCCTGCTCTATGCATGTGTTTATCTCTGTCCTTTATAATAAACCAGCAAACAAAAGTTAAGTGTTACCTGAGTTCTGGGAGCCACTGGAGTATGTTAACTGAACTCAAGGAGGGGAAATAGGAATACCAATTTATAGCTGGACAATTAGAAGCACAGGTAAAACAACCTGGGGTTTGGGATTGGCATAAAGATTGTAGGGCAAAATTTGGGGGACTGTGCTCCCAACCTCTGGGAGCTAATGCTATCTTAGGTAAATAATGTCAGCACTGAGTAGAATTAGACGACAACCAGATAGTGTCTGTTGCAACATTGCTTGCTTCGTGTGTGTGGAGGCGGAACTCTATATATCTGGTGTCAGAAGCAATCTGTGTTTTGCGCATGTTAGAATTTGAGTTGGTTTTTCCTTTTGTCTCTTCAGGTGGTGCCTACTGAAGGAAGAAGAAATGGGAATGAAGAATTTATCAACTAAAAGAGGCGTTTCAAAAATGAAGTTGTTAAAAAAATGAAGTATCAGCCTGAGTTCTTAGTTGCAAACAGAAAAAAAAAATCTGGTTGATTTAAAAGAAAAAGAAAAAATAAAAGCTATTGATTGAGTAGCTTATTGAATCACTTGGAAGGGCCAGAGTCCCTGCCATCAAATCACAACCGCAAACCACAGGACAGAATTGGTTTTATGAGGATACCACAGTCTCTGAAAACTAGGTCACTTTCACTGCCTCAAGAAGCTAAATGCTGGGCTGGAGCGGTGGCTTAGCAGTTATGGCACTTGCCTGGCATGCACAAGGACACGAGTTCAAACCCCAACACCACATACACAGTGAAGTCTCAGAACAACGAAAGCCATGTGAAAAACTAAATAAAATTGATTCTCTTTCTCTCTCTCTCTCACTGTCCCCGTCTCTTTAAAAAAGAAGAAGAAGCTAAATGCTGGAGCTAGAGCAGTGACTCAGTGGTTACAGTGCTTGCCTAGCGTGCGCAAGGAGGTGGTTTGAACCCAGCACCACTTACACGACCAAGTCTCAGAGCAACGAAAGCCACATGAAAAACAAATAAAAATTCATTCTCTCTTTCTCTCTCTTTAAAAAAAGCTAAATGCTAGGGCTGGAGCGATGGCTCAGTAGTATCACGCTTGCCTGGCATGCGTAAGGATGAACCCCAGCACCATGTACACAACTAAGTGTCGTAGCAACGAAAAATAAATTGATTCTCTCTCTCCCTCTCTCTTAAAAAAAAGAAGAAGCAGCAGCTAAATGCTGCTGCCATGTTCTCCAAGATCAGAAAAGCCTGCTGTCCTGGAGTCTGCAAATGCATTAGGATAATCAAGCCTAGGTCTTGGGTGTACAGAAAGAAGTGAATGAAGGAAAGAAGGAGAAAGCAGAGCAGTGCCTCAACAGTAACAGATTATTTCGGGAGAAACCTGCAGAGGGGGCCCAGTGGAGTCTGGGACCCACGGGCAACTTACAGCCTGGGATAGATATAGAGGGAATGAGGAGGGAGGGGGCCAAGGTTCAAGTTTTCTGGTTAAAAGAGGAGTTTCAGGGCTGGAGAGATGGCTCAGCAGTTTTGGTGTTTGCCTGGCAAGCACGAGGATCCGGGTTCAAACCCCAGCACCATGTTCACAACTAAGTGTTGGAGGACCGAAGGCCATGTGAAAAATTAAAAACAAAACCAAACCAGGAGTTTCAATTGAGTGTGATTTTTCTGATGAGGGCCCAAGTCAGGAGATTTCAAAACAGTGAGTAGGGGGTTTGCTGTTTGGCTCACATGAGCAATTTCTGTTAATTTTCCATATCCATCATGGGTAGTGACCTAGCTTCGAGGGAGGCTGGAAATGCCTCCATTTTTTGAGATGTAGTATTTGCCTCCACCATGACTCATGAAGTGGAAAAATCACAGAGCATAAGAAATGGCTTCTAAGCTGAGTTGCTGAAAGGATGATAAAAGCCCATGTTGTGATTTGAATCTTGAACATCCCCCCAAGACCTATGCATTAAAGACTTGACTGTCAGCCCGTGGTGCTGCTGGGAGGTGGTGAAGGCTTTGAACCGTAGGGATTACAGGAAGGAAATTAGGTCATTGGGCGCATTGCCCTTAAAGGGGATATTGGGACCCAGGGCCTTCTCTTTTCTTTCCAGCTGCCATGAAGTGAGCATCTTTGCCATACTGTCCCCGCCATGAGGTGCTGCCTCACCACAGGCCCCAAAACCATGGCACCAATCAAGCGTAGACTGAAACCTCTGAAGCCTGCCTCATTTTGAGTTGATTGTCTCATGTATTTCTCTTTTTAAACAGAGAGGGAAAGAGGGAGAGAGTGAAAGAATCAATTTTATTTATTTTATTTATTCATCTGGCCTTTGTTTCTCAGACACTTCCTTGTGCATGTGGTGAACCTGGGTCCTCGTGCATGCCAGGGGAGCGCTCCAACTGCTGAGCCACCGCTCCAGTCCCACATTCTGTGACTTATGATGTGGTACCAAGTAAGAATAAAAATACGGGGGCTGGAGCGGTGGCTCAGCAGTTATGGTGCTTGGAGGTACACCCAAGTAAATGTCGCAGAACCAAAGGTCAGATGAAAAACTAAATAAAATTGATTCTCTCTCTCTCTCTCCCTCTCTCTCTCTCATAGTCCCTCTTTCTTAAAAAAAAAAAAAAAAGAATATAAATACTGGGCTGGAGTGGTGGCTCAGTGGTTGGAGCACTTGCCTGGCATGCACAAAGGCCCAGGTTCAAACCCCAGAACTACATATATAACTAAGTGTCAGAGAAACAAAGGTCAGATGAAAAAATGAAATAAAATTGATTCTTTCTCTCATCGTTCCTCTTTCTTAAAAAAAAAAAAAGAATATAAATACTGGGCTACAGTGTAGCTCAGTGGTTGGAGCACTTGTGTGGCATGCGCAAGGACCCGGGGTTCAAACCCCAGCACCACATACACAATTAAGTGTCGGGGAAACAAAGGCCAAATGGAAAAATAAATAAAACTGATTCTCTTTCCCTCTCTCTATCTCTCTCCCTCGCTCTTAAAAAAAAAATTAGAATACTGAACCTGGGAACAGTGGTACACAACTGTAATCCCAGCTATTTGGAAGCTGAGGAAGAAGGATCACAAGTTTGAGGCCATCCTCAGCAATTTAATAAGACCTGTTCCAAAATAAATAATGAAACAGGGCTGGGAGAGTAGCTCAGTGACAGAGCCTCTCTGGGTTCAATTCCTAGGACCAGGGGGAGAAAAAAGGATAGAAATACTGCACATTTGACATTTGTAGGCCAGTATGGCATTTGTAAAGCATTACAGGAGAGCAAAAAATAGGAAGGAAACATTGCTCTTGCCATAAAATAATAAGGACATGGGCAAATTCTCTGGCATCCCAGTACAACAAGGTTAATTATTTGGTATCCAGGCTAGAGTTCACTAGGCCTGCAGCCAAAAGTTGAGACACCTCCATGACTGATTCTGAGAAAACAAGTCTTTCTAGAGCTATAACCATTACTCACACCACTTCAACTACGTAAGCATTATATTGAATATAATAAGCATTATATTGATATATAGTAGAGCAAGTTTGCTTGCTTATCTTTATTTTATTTTATTTTTAGGTGCTGGAGCTTGAACCCAGAGTCTCACTCATGAATGTGCTCTATTGGTAAGCTGCAGCTTCAGCCCTATTTGATCCCTTTAAATGTATTCAGTGGGCCTTGTTCTTCCTCCTCCCCCTGGACAACAACTGAAGCAGGTCCTATGACTTTTCTCATTTTCCTGAGGTAATACCAGGTATTCTGGTTAATTTTTAATGTATTAGCCTCATGTAATAGTTAAAACTTTGAACTTGCTGGGTGTGCAGTGGCACCTGCTTGTAATCTCAGCTACTCAGGAGGCTGAGGCAGGAGGATCACAAGTTAGAGGCCAGCCTGGGCAATTTAGCAAGATCTTGTCTCAAAATAATTTTTTTTTAAAAAAGCACTGGGGGTGAGGGGACCCTTGCGCGGTGGTTCTGCAGTTTTTGGTGCTTGCCTGGCATGCGTGAGGATCCAGGTTCGAACCTTGGCACCACATACACAATTGAGTGTTGGAGAAACAAAGTACAGATGAAAAACTAAAGTTGATTCTCCCTCCCCATCCCTCTCTTTAAAAAAATTAAAAAAAAAGCACTATAGATGTAGCTCAGTGGTAAAGCACCTCTGAGTTCAATTCCAGGCACACACACACAAGCCAACTTTGAATTTCATGTTAAGTTGGGGCCTCTTCGCCCATTCTTCTAGCTCTGGCTTATAACCGGAGATCCTCAGCTTGTTTTTGCTTGTTATTCCTCCTCCATTTTGTTAACTGTGTTTCTAGTGTTTCCAGGAAAATTCGTACTGCGCTGTTGTGCTTAAATAGTTGGCACTCTTTGGAAATGCCAAATAATTAAAACTGTTTTTCTCTAATGTGTACATTTGTGAGTTCGTTGGAGACTTCGGACCAATCAGGATTCTAGCAGAAAATAGTACTTGCCCCAGAAGGTTCAATCAGAGACACTAAGGAAAGGCTTGCTCATAGAGGTGTGTACAGCACTAATGGAATACAGAAAACAGTGTCCCATGAAGATTCACAACAGGGGAAGCCAGGCATGGTGGCACATAATGTCACCTATAATGCCAGCAACTCAGGAGGGTGAGGTAGGAGAATTGTAAGTTTGATCCCAGCTCAGAAGTTTAGCAAGACCCTGTTTCAAAATAAGAAATAAAAGTAAAGGACTAGGGATGTAGCTCAGTAGTACAGCACCCGGGGTTCAATCCCCAGTACCAAACATATATATTCTTTTTTTTTTTTTTTTAAAGAGAGAGAAACAGAGAGAGAGAGAACCAATTTTTAATGAGTTTTTCACATGGCTTTCGTTGCTCTGACACTTAGTTGTGTACCTGGGTGCTGGGGTTTGAACCCGTGTACTTGCGCATTCCGGGCAAGCACCCTAACCACTGAGCCACCGCTCCAGCACAAACATTTATGTTCTTAACAGGGAAAGCCATTACCACTTTAGATAAGAAAGGACAAGGGAAGGAAACAACTAAAACCAGAGCCCAGTGAGCACCAAGATTGTGAAGAAGTAGCAACCTAGTCTTAGTTTAGCCCTGGAAGAATGCAAACACTGCCAGACACACCACCAACACAGGGAGGTGGCAGGAGGAAACACCCAGAACTCCCTGCTCCTGCTCAGTGAGCTCCTGCCACTGCCTCGAAAGGGCCAACCTCAACTGCTCACTAGCCAGCAAAGGAGCTCCAGTTACAGGATTCTCAAGGGATAGCCTCCTGCAAGCAGGTATTGGAGAACAATGAGAATGACCAGAACATGCCCCTCACTGGGAATCCCACCTCTGCTTCCCTGATGTTTCCGTACTATGCAATTTTATTTAGTTTTTCATGTGGCTTTCGTTGTTCTGATGCTTCATCATGTACGTGGTGCTGGGGTTGGAACTTGCATCCCTGCGCATGCCTGGCAAGCACCTTAATAGCTGAGCCACTGCTCCAGCCCCTACACTTACGCTCTTAAGCCTCTAGGAATTAATCCTGAAATGGTGACAGCATCCCTCTGTAGAGGTCCACAGACAACGTTCACACAAATGATACTTACTATTTTATGTATGATATTTACGATTTCATATTCAGCATATGATATTTAGTATACTGGTGCAGATGCTATTTACCCTTCACTGAGTTATTTGGGGCCAGGTGTTGTGCTGGGTGCCTGCATGCTTTCTCTTTTAACCTCACAATAGCTCATCAAAGTAGTTATTATATTCCTTAATTAAAGAGAATGATCAGGAGGGCGAGGAAAGGAGAGAGGGTCCCACACAAAGCAGTTAAATGATTTAGGCCACAGAAATGCCCTTCCCTATCTGATTAACTCCTAGAAATAGAGAAAACAATACTTTTTCATTCATCATTTGTTTTGTTTTTACCACCCTGCCTTAGCTTGGACATTACAAACAACTGAGCTTGGATCTGAGATCTGAGATTTCTACTGGGAATGGCTTTGCGTTAAGCTGACTGAAGAAATTAAATCCTGTGTGTCTTCCTTAATTGCTTGCTCATGCTTTCAGCTCCTTGGTTGTTTTCTTTGAAACCCATTAAGGAACAACTGCCCTTCCTAGATTCCCCTGAGTATGAGGGTTCTTTCATGCATAATTTACAGGGCGTCTCCCATTGGGTATGAGTACCATATGGCATAGCTATTTAGTTCAGGAAAACTCTGAAAAGGGCATGTTCCGCTTTTACCAAGAGTTTGCTTTTCATTACAACTTGTGTGCTTTCCTGGTCAGATCTTTAGAGGATCTGAATCTGGGCCTGTGTTCAGCCCTTGGGGAACCCTTAAGGGCTTTTCTCTTAGCGGGATGCTCACTTGGGGCCACTTCAGTTATGGCGTGACATTACATAGCAACCCTCCTCTTGATATCTTAATTTAACCAAGTCATGGTCTGCAAAAACAAGGCAGTCTTACCTCGACTGACAGGTGTGAGGAAGTAACACCCTCTACTGAAATTAGCAGAGTTTAAGCCCGTTATGATGTGGTTAAACCTAGTTCATGCAGTCCCAAAGCCTATCTTCAAGCAGCCTCTGTATTTTTTTATATTTATTTAACTTATTTTTTTGCAGGGATGGGGATCAAACTCAAGGGTCCTGCATATGCTAGGTAAGTGTTCTTCCATTGAGCTCTACCCTCAACTGAAGCAGACTCTTTATATATCTCTTTCTTACTAGTAAGTCTTAGAGAGTTTCACTCTATTATTAAATCATTTGAGGCTTACTGTAGTTTTTCTTTTTTATTTCTTACTTCCTTCTTTCCTTTCTTCCAGTCTTTCTTTTCTTTCCCTTCCTTTCTTTTCTTTCTTACAAAGCGCTATAAGTTATTTTATTTTATTTGATGAGTAAATGAAGTTTCTCCTCCTAAAAGCAATATCTTTTTCCTAATAAGAAGTTATGTTGAGATACAATTTATAAATATGATTTTAGAGTATAAAATCCACCCGTTTTTTTTTTAGAGAGGGACAATGAGAGAGAAAGAGAAAGAATCAATTTTTGTTTAGTTTTTCATGTAGCCTTCATAGCTCTGACACTTTGCTGTGTACGTGGTGCTGGGGTTCGAACCCGGGTCCTCGAATATGCCAGGCAAGTGCTGTAACCACTGAGCCATGCTCCAGCCCAAAATCCACCCATTTTAAATGTGCAGTTTGATAAGTCTGAAAAATATGTAATCTTGTAATTACATTCCAAGTCAAAACAGGGAACATCCTTTCACCCCAGAAAGTTCCCTCATGCCCCCAACCTCAGGTCACCTTGGTTTTGCTTATAGAACTACATGTAAATGAAACTCTTCTTTCACTTGCCAACTCTTGAGACTCACCAGGGTTTTTGTGTACATCAGCAGTCCTTTCTTTCTTTCTTTCTTTTTTTTAAAGAGAGAGAGACAGTGAGAAAGATAGAGAGAGACAGAATCAACTTTATTTAGTTTTTCATGTGGTCTTTGTTGCTCAGAAACCTTGTTGTGTATGTGGTGCTGGGGTTTGAACCTGCATACTTGAGCATGCCAGGCAAGCACTATAACCGCTGAGTCACCGCTCCAGCCCCCAGTCCTTTCTATTTAATGATGAGAAGTATTATATGGAATAGAATTATTTATCACATTTACCGTGATTCTTTTTAATATTACAGTTTTTTAGCCATTTACCAGTTGGTGAATGTGTTTCCAGTTTTTAACTATTGCGAATAAAGCTGCTACGAAAAATCTGAATAAGTTTTTGAATGGATAAATGTTTCTATTTTTCTTGAGTAAATATCCATCAGTGAGGTTGTTAAAAATGCATGATAAGCATATTTTAAATTTATTTTTAAAAAAAAACAACTATTAGGGCTGGGAATATATGGTTCATTGGTAGAGTACTTGCCTAGTATATGCCAGGCACTGATTTTGATCCCCAGCACCAAGGAATAAATTAACAGAAGACTGTTATTCAGAGTAGTAATTGCTTCATATCCTTACCAAAGTTAGTATTCTTACTCATTTAATTCTATCATTCTAGTGCTTTTAGTGTTACCTTATTGTGACTTAAATTTGCATTTCCCTAATGAATAAAGACATTAAGTATCTTTTCATAGGCTTATTTGACAATTTCTTTATGTTCTTTGGTGAAATGTCTATTATCTTTTGCCCATATTGCCTTCTTTATTATATTAGTGAATTGAGATACATTTCTATATTCTAAATACAAGTCCTTCATAACACACAAATTCCCAAATATTTTCTCTGTGTTTTGTGAGAAATAAGACATCTGGTGGTCCATTTTCAGAATGTAGTCTTAAGGATTGCATATAAAAGAAAGCCACTGGGGCTGGAGTGGTAGCTTGGTGGTTACAGCGGTTGCCTAGCATGCGCAAGTACACAGGTTCAAACCCCAGCACTCACATACACAATTAAGTGTCAGAGCAACGAAAGCCATGTGAAAAAACTCAATAAAAAATAATTCTGTCTGTCTGTCTGTCTCTCTCTTTCTCTCTCGTTGTCCTTCTGTCTTTAAGTAAATAAATAAAGAAAAGAAAGCTATCTTAGGTGGGGAAACAGGTGGTTAGAGATAATCTGTTTTAAAACTCCTGATCAGATATCCCATCATATCCATAGCTCCTTTCTGTACCCGCCCCAATTTTATATTAGCCAATTACGCAGATTCTACCCCTGAGCTCCTCCAATCAGAGTGAAGGGTAGGATTGTGGCAGGTTGGAGATATAAGCAGGTGGACTGCCCACCCAAGTGTGCTTGCTCTTTGGATCTACTCTGTGAGTGCACCCTTCTGCAGAAGTAAAGTCTGTCTTGCTTACCCACTTCTGAACACATATTTGATTTTCTTACAGTACCTCAGAATTTTTAATAACTTTATTTCTAACAGATTTGCCATTAATTGTCTTATAGAGTCTTTGGACAAGCAGAAGTTTTTAATTTTGATGGAGCCTAATGTATTAATCT
The DNA here is from genome assembly GCA_004027875.1 of Aplodontia rufa. Taxonomy (NCBI): domain Eukaryota; kingdom Metazoa; phylum Chordata; class Mammalia; order Rodentia; family Aplodontiidae; genus Aplodontia; species Aplodontia rufa. The sequence goes on along the minus strand of PVKS010002392.1, from coordinate 19,509 downwards.
TTCTTCTCTAGTCATGTTTTTGTGTCATATCTAAGAAAAGTATGTAACCCAACATCACAAAGATTTTTTTCCTTTGTTTTCATTAGGAAATTAAAAAAAATTTTAGTAGTTTTACCTCTTTACATCTATGATGCATTTCAGGTTAATTTTTGTACACAATGTGAGGCAAAGGTCATGGTTCCTTTTTCTCTGTTTAAAACAGGGTCTTGCTGGGGGCTATAGTGGTGGCTCAGTGGTTGAAGCACTTGCCTGCATGCACAAGAACCCGGGTTTGAACCCCAGCACTGCATACACAACTAAATGTTGACTAAAGAAAAGCCAGATGAAAAAATAAAATAAAAATTGATTCTTTCTTTCCCTCACTCTCACTCTCTTCCTACTCCTATTCTCTTAGAAACAAAACAAAACAAAAAACACAGGGTCTTGCTGTTTTCCAGGCTGATCTCAAACCTCTAAATTCAAGTAATCCTCCCAACTCAGCCTCCTGAGTAACGGGACCTACAGGTACCCACCATTGATAATCCATTTTTTTACTTGTATATGTTTTTGTATTGATCCAGTACCCTTTGGGACTCTCCTGCATGAAACCTTGAAAATCAACGGACCGTGTGTATGGGTCTAGCTTGGAATTTCATGTTCTATTCAATTGCTGTCATAATTTCGATAGTCTTGACTAGAGAAGCTAATTTTAAGCTTTCAAATCAGAAAGTATGAAGTCTTCTGACTTTGTTCTTTTTCAAGATTATTTTGGCTATTCTAGGTCCTTCACACTTCTATATCAACCTGACGATCAGCTGGTCATTGTCTGCATAAAAGCCACTGGGATTTTGACTGCACTCAATATATAGATAATTTGAACTGTGTTGGGGGGCAGAATTAATATTTTAAGAGTTCTGAGTCTGCCAATCTCTGAACATGTATACATTTCCTAAATAGATCTTTTAATTTTTCTCAGCTATATTTCACACTTTCACTATATACGCCTTAACTTATTTCATTAAATTTATCCCAAAGTATTTCATTTTTTTAAGAGAAAGAGGGAGAATGAGAGAAAGAAAGAATCTGTTTTATTTAGTTTTTCATGTGGCTTTCGTTGTTCTGACACTTCATTGTGTACGTGATACTGGGATTCGAACCCACGTCCTCCCACATGCCAGGCAAGCACCGCAACCACTGAGCCACCGCTCCACACCCTCTTGTAGCTTCTTAAGGTAGAAACTGATAAAATTGATTTTTTTTTTTAAGAGAGAGGGACAATGAGAGAGAGACAGAGAGAGAGAAAGTTTTTATTTAGTTTTCATGTGGCTTTCGTTGCTCCAAGACATCGTTGTGTACGTAGCTGCTGGGGTTTGAACTCACATACTAGCACATACCGGGAAAGTGTCGGAACCACCAAGCCACTGCTCCAGTACAGATATCTCATTGGTTTTAACCCTTTTTTCTTTTCTAAAATAATCATTTTAGGCTATAAATTTCCTCCTAAGCATTGCATTAGCTACATCCTACAATTTTTGGCATATTGTGTTTTTGTTATCATTCAGTTTAAAATATTTCTAAGTTTCTCTTAGAGCTTCTTCTTTGACCCATGAGTTATTGTTATTTAATATCCAAAATATGTGGAATTCTCTTTTCCTTTTTTTTTTTTTTCTTTTCCTACTGGTGTTGGAACCCAAGGCCCTCTCCCACTGATCTACATCCCCAGCCCTTTTTATTTTTGTTTTAACACGGTGTCTTGCTAAATTTCTGAGTGTGGTATTGAACTTGTGATCCTCCTTCCTCCCTGAGTAGCTGGGATTCCAGCTGTATGCCATTGGGCCTTGCATATTCTTTAAAAATATATGATTATTCATTTCTCATTTTCTTTGTCATAGTACAGGCTATAGTCCATCTTAGCAAACATCCCATGTGTACTTGGAAAGAATGTTTCTCTCTGGTTGTGCTTGCTAATGTTGATTTGGTCCAGTTGGCTGACAGTGTTGTTTAGATTTTCCATGTCCATGATTTTGTGTGTGTGTGTTTTCTATTGATTACTGAAAAGTGGTTAAAATCTCCAGCTCTAACCTGGACTTGTCTGCTTCTCCTAATCAATTCTTTCACGTTTCGCCTTTGCTAGGCCCTGCCAATCCTTGCCTTGCATAAAAGTAATCTAACCCCAGTGAAGGAACCAAGGGAATTAGCTCATGGTCCCTTTCTCCTCTTTTGTCTCTAAGGCCCTGCCTCCTCAATAGTTGGTTGTCTCAGAAATTCCATCCTTTTGAGTGGCACCAGAAGCTCCCTGCTCTCTATTTGGTTCTGTCCTCTGTAGTCCAGAGAGTTCTTACAGGCAGAAAAAAGCAAAACCTAGAACTTACTTCTCTTGTTTCTCTCTTTCTCTCCCTCTCTTTCTTTTTAAAGAGAGAGGGAGAGTAAGAGAGAAAGAGAGTAAGAGAGAGAGAGAGAGAATCAATTCTATTTTATTTTTTCATTTGGCCTTTGTTTGTCCGACTTAATTGTGTGTGCAGTGCTGGAATTCGAACTGAGTCCTCATGCATGCCAGGCAAGTGCTCCAACCCCTGAGCCACTGCTCCAGCCCTCCCTTCTTTATCTTTAAAGGATTATAGCCCATATTATCTGTTGTCCAATGCTTGAAAACAGTTTAGTATACTTTATTCAGATTTAGAATTATTTTTGAGGGCTGGAGTGGTGGCTCAGTGGTTACAGTGCTTGTATGGCATGAATGTGGATGCTGGTTCAAGCCCCAGCACCATATACACAACAAAGTGTTGGAGCAATGAAAGCTACAGGAAAAACTGAATAAAATTGATTCTCTCTCTCAATGTCCCTCTCTTTCTCTAAAAAAAAAAAAAAAAAAAAGAATTATTTACGGTTGAAGGGAGAGTACAAAACCAAGCATTGCTTCAAGGCTAAATGTGGAAGTTCAAAATACTCAGAACTCTTTAAAAAGAGAGTTCTTTCACTCTTTCTTGCTTAATCCTTAAGTATTTGATAAATCTTGTTGGAAGAAAGTGTTTAAATGTTGAGCTTATGCTTAGCTCAGTATAAAAGAAAATTTCTGGATCATCCATTTTTATACATGGGGGAAATCTCCTTCGAAAAGAAAAAATATTCATTCTGATTCAGAAAGAGTGTAAAATTTTTGTATTAAGAAAACAGTCGGGGGCTGGAGCGGTGGCTCAGCGGTTTCGGTGCTTGCCTGGCAAGCACGAGGACCCGGGTTCAAACCCCAGCACCACGTACACAACTAAGTGTTGGAGCAATGAAGGCCATGTGAAAAACTAAATAAAGTTGTTTCTCTCTTTCTCTGTCTCTCTCATTGTCCCTCTCTCTTTAAAAAAAAAAAAAAAAAAGGAGTCTTTAAAAAACAAAGAAAAAGAAAAAGAAAACAGTCGGGGGTTGGAGCGGTGGCTTGGCGGTTATGGTGCTTGCCTGGCATGCACAAGGATGGGAGTTCAAACCCCAGTACCACATACACAAAGAAGTCTTGGAGCAAGGAAAGCCACATGAAAGACTAAATAAAAATTGATTCTTTCTCTCTCTCTCTCTCTCTCACTGTCCCTCTCTCCTAAAAAAGAGAAAAAGAAAAAAGAACTTAGACATTGAGATCCATGCCTACAGTGGTGCTATTGTTTGAATCTAGAATGTCTCCTGAAGATTCATGTGTTAAAGGTGTGGTCCAAGGGTGGGCACAGAGAGGTGCATACCTGTGATGCCAGCCACAAGGGAGGCTGGGGCAGGCAAATCAAGAGATGAGGCCATGGGGCTGGAATGGTGGTAGAGCAGTGGCTCAGCAGTTATGGCGCTTGCCTGGCATTCGCAAGTACACGAATTCAAACCCCAGCACAATGTACACAATGAAGTTTGAAGCACCAATAGCTACATGAAAAACTAAATAAAAATTTATTCTCTCTCTCTCTCACCCCTCTAGAGACTTAACTTCTCTTGTTTCTCCCTCTAGAGAGAGAGAGACAGAGACAGAGAGAGAGAAATGAGGCCAGTCTGGGTAGTATAGTGAGACCCTGTCTCAAAACAAATCAAAGGTATGGCCCTTAGCTTGGCACTATTGGAAGGTGGTGGAAGTCTTCAAGGGATGGGGCCTGGTGAGAGGTCTTAGGCCACTGGGGGTATGGCCTGGTTTGCAGGGTGCTGGTCTCTTTCCATCTCTTTCTCTCTTCCCAGCACCAGGTAGTAAGCAGTTTCCTCTGTCATGTGCTTCTAGTGCCTCACCACTGGCCCAAAAGCAATGGGGCCAACTGAACAGGAAGTGAAACTCCCAAAACTATGAGCCAAAATAAACTTTCCTCTTTTTAAGTTGATTGTCTCAGATATTTTGTTACAGTAATGTAAATCTGACTAACAGAAGTGTCATAGAAATGTCATAATCAGCATACGACTGAGGAGAAAGATTTTTGAAACTTGAGCAACCCCTGATGCATAGTCCTTTGATCTGGGGTGACCATAAGGGTCTAAACCACTTTTCCTTTATGAGCACAAAAATTACAACAGGCCATTAGGACCTCTTTTCCCAAGGCAATATTATGGGATAAGTCCTGAGGCGTATTGTTAGTCATCATGGGAAGAAGCAAGAAACTCCAAGACAGAAAATGGACATTTTCCTGATGGATAGGATATAAATTCAGGACTTGGTTACAAATGGAATATGACCTTGTCTTCTAACCCAAGATGATAAAGCAAATGTGTTATTACATATGTGCTGTGCTTTCCTAACTAGGTATGTTTGCTTAATTTTTCCTTCAACTGCCCTGGATCCAGATGCCCACAAAGGGAGGTTGTACGTGGTTTCTTCAGTGTTAAGAGTACTCAAGGGGCTGAAGCAGTGGCTCAGCTGTTGCGGCACTTGCCTGGCATGAGCGAGGACGCAGGTCCAAACCCCAGCACCACGTACACAATGAAGTGTTGGAGCAATGAAAGACACCTGAAAAACTAAATAAAGATTTGATTCTCTCTTTCTCTGTCTCTCTCACTGTCCCTCTGTCTTAAAAAAAAAAAAAAAAAAAAAGTGTGGGCTCTGTCCCCTCCCCCACTCTGGGGGAGTCTGCTCTTTCCCTCGTGCTTTACTTTCTATAAAATAAAATCTGTCTACTATGCTTGAAAAAAATGTGTGTTGAATGAATGAATGAAAGACAATAATGGCTCCAAATTGGTAAAATTTCTTCATGGGAAATTATCTCAATCAAATGGAGTTTGATTTTAAAATATCAAAACAATTTCAAATGTACTGTATGATATATTAGCAGCTTTTGTCTACTTCCACATGACAAAAAAAAGACAAAACTGCTCAAATGTATATAATCTTTTCTGTGTTGAAATAGAAAATTACTATGAACTCTCTACTGTCAATAAAACTGCAATGATAAGTGTTGATTGAAAGATACCATGATATATCATAGCGATGGCTTATCTTATCTGCCGGGGTGGGTCATAAATATAATTGGTTAATGACATACTGATTGTAATTTATCTTTTTCCACCCTATGACCTATTCCTTATTTATCAGACTACTAGTTTTATTCTATTACCTGGCCCTGCTCCTGTTTTCCACCTACCAGAGCCTTCTACACAAGGGTAAGCATGTCCTTGTCTCTACCTGCAGGCTGTAGAATACAGGTTGGCTATGTTGCAACTAGACCATGGGTGGTATCTGACTGGACCAAAACCAAACAAGTTTAGATATGAAGTTAGGAACAAACTAGGGAGTCAGTACATTTAGGGAAACTTGAATCCGGCAATCAGGCATTCAGGTGTTACCGAAATAAAAGGCAGGACTTGAGTGCTACTGGCTATTGTCCAAATAGAACAAGGTCCAGGCTTGTCTGTCTAAGCCGGGAAAAGGCAGTCTACTGGCAAATTCTAAAAGAAGCAGGCAACATAACTGGCAAAAGTTGAATAGATAGCCGATAAGAGGTTGGGGGTGGACGACAACTGACGTAGGACACCCAGCCTCTGGGAACATTCGTGTCTTAGCCCATTTCATGTTGCTATAACAGAATACCACAGACAGGATAATAAAGAAAGGAAATTTATTTCTCATGCTTCTGGAGGCTGGGAAATCCAACATCACGGTGCCTGCCTTTGTGCTGTCATCCCACGTTAGAGGATGGAAGGCAAGGGAGTTTAAGAAAGCCAAACTCGCTTACAGAACAAGCCCACTCAGGGTAGCTAACCCACCTCCACAGTGACAGCATTAATCACCTTTTATTAGGCCCCACCTCCCAACACTGTTGCACTGGGAATTAAGTTTCCACTACAAGAATACATTCAAATCATACCAACCGGATATCTGAGAGGATTTAGTTATTAGCTACCTAAGAACCACATTCCCAAACCTAGTCAACCTTACCATTTTTGCACTAATTTCCAGCGTATCTTTTCTTTTTCTTTCTTTCTTTTTTAAGAGAGTAGGACAGAGAGAGAGAGAGACAATCAGTTTTATTTAGTTCTTCACATGACTTTTGTTACTCTGACACTTTGTTGTGTATGTGGTGCTGGGGTTTGAACCCGTGTCCTCATGCATGCCAAGCAAGCACCATAATCCGCTGAACCACCACTCCAGCCCCCAGAGTATCTTTTTTAGGAAATACTTTGGACATCTCTCTAGGATGTCATTTTGAGTTCCCAGCTATCTGGATCCAGATGCCCACAAAGGGAGGTTGTATGTGATTTCTTCAGTGTTAAGAGTACTTGAGGGGCTGGAGCAGTAGCTCAGCAGTTAGGGCACTTGCCCAACATGCTCAAGTACGTAGGTTCAAACCTCAACACCAGGTACACAACTAAGTCTTGGAGAAACAAAAGCCACATGAAAAACTAAATAAAATTGATTCTGTCTTTCTCTCTCTCACTGTCCCTCTCTCTTTTTTTAAAAAAGAGTACTTGAGATAATGATGAAATAATGTTACCCTGTTCAAAATTATCTCCCTGGCCTCTTCTCTAAGAAAACACCAAATGGCAGATGATGCTGGGGCGGCAGGAGGGCCCGGGGCCCGGAATGGGTGGCCAAGGTGGCTCCTGCAGAGGCTTTGGCAGTGGCCTCCAAGGTCTTGGTCATGGCCGCTGGGCTCCTGGAGGCAAGGTGGAAGACAAGGAGTGGATCCCGGTCACCAAGCTGGGCCGCCTGGTCAATGACAAGAAGATCAAATCCCTGGAGGAGATCTATCTCTTCTCTCTGCCAATCAAAGAGTCTGAGATCATTGATTTTTTCCTGGGGGCATCACTCAAGGATGGGATTTTGAAGATAATGCCTGTACAAAAGCAGACCTGTGCTGGCCAGCGGACCAGGTTCTAGGCATGCATTGCTATAGGGGACTACAATGGTCACGTTGGCCTAGGAATTAAATGCTCCAAGGAGGTAGCCACTGCTATCCGAGGGGCCATCATCTTGGCCAAGCTCTCCATTGTCCCTGTGCAGAGAGGCTACTTGGAAAACAAGATGGGCAAGCCCCACACTGTCCCTTACAAGGTGACAGGATGCTGCAGGTCTGTACAGGTGGCCTCAGCCCTGCTCCTAGAGGTACCGGTATTGTCTCAGCCCCTGTGCCCAAGAAGCTGCTGTTGATGGCTGGTATTGATGACTGCTACACTTCTGCCAGGGGCTGCACTGGGCAATTTTGCCAAAGCCACCTTTGATGCTATCTCCAAGACATACAGGTACTTGACCCCAGATCTCTGGAAAGAGACCATGTTCACCAAGTCTCCCTATCAGGAATTCCCTGATCATCTTGTGAAAACCCACACCAGAGTCTCTGTGCAGAGGACCCAGGTTCCAGCTATGGCTACTACATAGGGCTTTTATACAAGAAAAATAAAAGTGAACGGAACCTGAAAAAAAAAATTATCTCCATGGGAAACTACATGCTCAATTAGATAACAACATTATTGCTAAAAGTATTTTGAAATTTTTATGATAAGTTGCCTTCAGAGGTTTGTTTTTGCTTTATTTATAACTATTATTTTATTTTATAAATTTTTTTGTATTTTTGGAATAAGGCAAAATTATTAAGATCTAAGACTGGAAAAAAAAGATGATCAAAGTGAGTGATCCAATTAAAGTCATAAATAAGGTGTGACCATAAAATAATAAGAGGCTATAATCTTATTTTATGAAGCAGGCAATAAAGGCACAGGTAGGTTAAATAATTAGCCTGGTTCTATGTAGTCACAAAATGTCTGAGCCAATGATTCACACCTGCAATCTGGTTTCTATTTTTTTTTTTTTCAGGCAGAGTGATGCTGGGGACTGAATCCAGAGCTTTACACATGATGCTAGGAATTACTGTACCACTGAGCTGAACCCTACCCCAGACCTGCACTCTTTTTTTTTTCAGGGCTGAGGACCGAACTTGGGGCCTTGCGCATGCTAGGCAAGCACTATGCCACTGAGCTAAATCCCCAATCCCTTTTTTTTTTAAGAGTCAATTTATGTGTGGCTTTCATTGTTTCCACACTTCGTTGTCTCTATCTCTCTCTCTCCTACTGTCCTTTAAAAAAAAAAAAAAGGTCTTAACACCAATTTCAGAAGCCTTGAACTCCAGCTTACCAAGTACTATTGAACTGCCTCTGTCTAGGCAGTCTCTCTACCTCCAAATTTCTATTAATTTCTAGTGCAAATTTGTCTCATTTTTTTAAAACTATATAAGTCTTTTTCAGTACAAAAACTTTTTTTCCAACAGTATGTTTTTGTTGTTGTTGTTGTTACGGTCAAACACAATGATTTATTAAAAATAAAACGTAAAAATGATTTTTTTACATATGCTTCCAAATTTCAGGCATGGGATCCAAGTAGGTTTCATAGAAAACGCTGTAGCCCCAACAGTATGTTTTTCTCAGCTGTTCATATGATAACTTTTTTCATACTCATCTACATTTGGTTTACATTTTGGAATTCTGAATAGTTACTTCATTTGGGGGGAATTCTGAATAGTTACTTCATTTTCTATTACCAAAAATGGGAGGAGTTTTTTGTTTTGTTGTTTTGGTACTGGGAATTACTAAGTGCCTTGATAAATTGGTAAGAATGGTCTCAAACTTGCAATCCTGTCTCTGCCTCCTGAGTTGCTGGGATTACAGGCATGCATCACCCACCCAGCAGGAGGAGACTTTTAAAATAACTCTTAGCCAAACCTGTAATACTAGCAACTGAAGCTGAGACAGGAGGATCATAAGTTCAAAGCCAGACTCAGTAACTTAGGGAGGCCCTAAGCAACTTAGGAAGACCCTGCCCCAAAATAAAATATAAAAAGGACTGGGGATGTGGCTCCGTGGTTAGGCTCCCCTGGGTTCAATTCCTGGTACCAAAAAATAAAATAAAATAAATAAACACAATAATAATAATAAAAGAAAAAATAACTCTTATAAACCAGGGAAGTAAAGGAGTTAACACACCAAATTTTACCTGAGAAATCATACAGCTAAGTTCATGCTCCTCTGGAATGTCATATGAAGCAGTGTGACACTCACTGCTGACTCATTTAATCATATAGGGGAAATCGCAAAGGAATAAAGAAGAATGTCAAGGATAACTGGCGTATTTTTACAGAGGCTAACCAAAGGTGACACCATTATGACACATGTCTGCAAGCCAGATTCTAGGTCATTAAGCAGAAGCAATCTCTATTTGCCTCCAGGGCTGTGAAATCAGAGGCATGGCATTTTTATATCAATATATGCTAATTCAACCCCCTCACTCTATACTCACTTTATAGATAAGAAACTGAGCCACCACCTAATTAATTGCAGAGCTGGGCCTGGTGTTAAGACTGTATGATTCCAAGTGCATTCCATTGCTCATCATATCACAATTGGTCATTATCAAGTATGGCACTAAGGGCCCTGTGTGCATGTGATGAGACCTAAGAGATCTATCAGATGAAATGAAGGAAGAAATATGAGCACTGGGGTCTCAGAGAATTTTGTTCAAGTTACTTCACCTTCCTTGGCCTAAATTAATGCACCCATAAAAAAGGGGTGTAACCCTAGGAGGAAACTTTTGGAGGTGGGGCATGTTTATGTACAGATACGGTGATGGTTTCACAGGTGTATATTCATCTCCAAACTCATTAAGTAGTAAACATTAAATAGGTACAGCTTTTTTGTTTTAGTTTTATTTGTGGTGCTGGGGATTGAAACCAGGGCTTCACACGTTAGGCAAGGGCTTTACCATTGAACGACACATCCAGCCTTCTACGGTTTTTTTTGTATGTCAATCATAGCTCCATTAAGAGGCTTATTTTTTTAAAGGGGCCAAATTATTCCCTTTGAGATCTATTTTGAGGATTGAAAATGCAATGAGGTATATGAGATCTCCATCACTATGCCTGGAACATGGCAGGCACAAAATGAATGCTAGTATCCTTCCCTTTCTGTCACACCAACAGATAAGTTGGGTTCAAGATCATGTATCAACTAGGAAAAAAAGTGCCATATTTCATTGACAGACAATAGAATATGTAGGTGTTTCAGTTGTACATTTTCTGGGGATTAAGGCAGGCTGGGCCAGTATTTCACTGTTGTCAGGTGAATGCAGAGACATGCACGAGTAGCTTTGCCCCAAGTTCTCTATCAAGGAATGGTGTATGCTAGGCCTGGATTGATTTCCAGCCTGAACATCTGTCGTTTGTGAATCTCCATTCATTTCCCAAGAGCAGGCTTAGTCCTCCTCTAGTTCCCAGAGCCAGTCTTTCCCTGGAGCCAGATGTGCCCAGATGACGCCAACTTCACATTTGACTGTCGGGGTTATGCTAACCTATCAACCCAGTGTTGATGACTGGGCTTCTGTGTGCTGTCCCTTCTCATTCCTGCTCCACTGACCTGCTCTCTACTTTCCCCTAACTTTCTTTTCGCTCTACTACACATACCTGGTAGGAAGCCCCCTGACTTGTCTGTCACCTTGACATCTCTAACAGCCAAAAATTATAATAGTGTCCTAGCACATTATGACTTCCCAAAAGGCTGTGTCCATGTTACCTATCCTGTCCTTGAGCTATGCATGAATGATTCAAAGAAAGAGGTTACTGACTTCTTCTTTCCTGAGAATATCGAGAGTTAATCACAAACAGAAAATGGGGAGAGCTGAATCATCTCTAGCAATGTTCAAAGGATAAACTTGTGAACTTTTTTGGTTTCAAAGGACTGACTTTATTAGTAGACAAGGTCTTGAGGATTGGACAATCATGTCTTTTATTTGCTGTATGCTTAGCATGTACAAGGTCCTGGGTTCAAATCCCAGCAAAAAAATATTTATGTAGAAAAAAATCCTTTTTTTTTTTTAATTTGTACTGGAGATTCCCAGCCCTTTTTTTTTATTTTGAGACAGGGTCTCACTAAGTTGCTGTCTTCATACTTGCAATCTCCTGAGTTGCTAGGATTACAGATGTTCCCCACTGCACCTAAACGAAAACTCTTCTAAGTTTCCACAATAAATCTAATTTTTTTGGCCTGAGTGATAGAAGATCCATTTCTGATGCTTGCATCTAATATGAACCTCAACCAGTACTCATCTGAACTCAGTGGTCCAGAACCTCTCTTTCAGTCCACTTACCCAACCAGGCCAAATACTAAAGCATAAATACACATACTTGCTCTTAACATTGACAATCCCAGCTTCTCCAGGGGAACCATAATTCTTCTGGTTCCAGTTATAATGATGTCTTTGTTGACATTCACTTATCTATCCATCCATCCATCCATCTGTCCATCTATCCATCCATTCTTTTCTATTGAACATCTATATAAAACATGAGGCACACCAGGTACAGTGGCCCATGACTGTAATTTCAATGGCTCAGGAGGCTGAGGCTGGAAGATTGCAAATTCAAAGCCAGCCTCAGCAATTTACTGAGGCCCTAAGCAACCTAGTGAGACCCTGTCTCAAAATAAAAAAAAGTAAAAAGGGCTGAGGATATGACTCTGTGGTTAAGTGTCCCTGGGTTCAATCCCTGGTACCAAAACAACAACAAAAAGACATAGGGCTCTGTCCATGGTCCTGGGGTTACAAAACTGTGGCAGACAGCATCCCTGCTTTTCGGCATCATAAATCAGTGGAGGAGACTGCCATACCAATAAGTGATGTCAGTAGAAAGGGCTAAGAGTTATAATGGAAGTAGTAACATGAGGCAATGGGAACATAGAAATGGAGCAAGTGACTATCCTCAGAAACCAGATCAGGGGGCTGGAGCGGTGGCTCAGCAGTTTCGGTGCTTGCCTGGCAAGCACGAGGACCCGGGTTCAAACCCCAGCACCACATACACAACTAAGTGTTGGAGCAACTAAGGCCATGTGAAAAACCAAATAAAATTGTTTCTCTCTTTCTCTGTCTCTCTCACTGTCCCTCTCTCTTTATAAAAAAAAAGAAAGAAAGAAACCGGATCAGGAACGTCTTCAAGGAATAGCCAACTAATGCTTAAGTGGAGAATGAGTTTACTAAGAGAAGATAGGGAGCACTGCTCTAAGAAAAGAAAAGAAACAGAAATGCTGCAAGGATGTTAATTATTCAACCTAAAATATAATTAGTGGGATTTATCCCATGGATGTCATTGTACATATAACAAATAACTCATGTACAAGATTGAGCTTTGCAGCATTGTTTGTTAGAGTAACAGATCAGCACCAATCCAAACGTAAATTAATAGAGCACTGCTTAAATAAACATGGTATTTCTACTTCACGGAGTATGATACAATAAACATGGTATTTCTACTTCACGGAGTATGATACAATTATAAAAAAAGAATGAGGAAGATCTCTATTCATCAGTATGAAAGAGCTTTTGAGATACAATGCTAAGTCTAAAAAGAAAGGTTAAAAACAAATTAAAGGGAATACGTAAGACTATATTGAACCAATACAAAATAAAAATAAATAAAATTAAAGGGTCTGGAGTAGTGGTTCAGTGGTAGAGCACTTGCCTGGCATGTGTGGGGACCTGGGTTCAAACCCCAGCACCACATGCACAGCTAAGCGTCAGAAAAACAAAAACCAGATGAATAAATAAATAAAATTGATTCTCTCTCTCACTCTCTAGAAAAGGTAAGAAGTTAAATACATAAGTAAATAAAAGTATTTAGAACAATGCCACTTTTTATTTTAAACAGGGTAAAATAAGATCCTATGTTCATATTTACCCACATTTACATTACAAACCTATATGATTCACACATCTGATAAGAGTGGTTACTATTGGGTATGGGGTGGTAAGAACTGAAAATATAGTGAAAGTGTGGGAATAAGATTCATTTAACACTTTTATTTTTGTATTTGAACTATACGAAAATATTATCTTTAAGAATTGTTTTCAGGGGCTGGAGCAGTGGCTCAGTGGTATCGAGCTTGCCTGGCCTGTGTGAGGACCAGGGTTCAAACTCCAACATCACATACATAACTGAGTGTCAAAGCCAGGAAAACCAGATGAAAAACTAAATAAAATTGATTCTCTCTTTCTCACTCTCTCACTTTCCCTCTCACCCTCTTAAAAACAAAAAAGAATTGTTTCAAAGGAAAGAACAAAGTTGTATAGAAACAACAAAGTTAGATACAGAACTTGGGAGACAATACTTTTTGAAACTGCTCTGTGAGGGGCTGGAGTGGTGGCTCAGCAGTTTCAGCACTTGCCTGGTATGTGCGAGAACTCGGGTTCAAACCCCAGCATCACATACACAACTAAGGGTCAGAGCAACAAAAACCGCATGAAAAACTAAAATTAATTCTCTATTTCTCTCTCTCTCTTTCTCACACACACAACACACACACACACACACACACACACACACACACATACACACTGTCCCTCTCTCTTAAAAAAAATGCTCCGTGAGTCAGCAACTTGCTGGCAAAAGAAAATAAGGAAAAGTGTTTGGCTTCACCTTCCTCTCGTGTAGGTAGTATCTATTATGTAGGTAGCTATTCTTTGCAATTATGTAATAGGAGAATAAGCCCTTTTAAGGAAATGGACACAAATGGAGATCTTTAGCTGGTGGGAAAGCAAAATATTGGCAGGGAAATCCACCATATATTTGGAGGCAGGATTTTTACTCATTGTTATGAAGGTGTATTCATTCCATTTAAACAATGTTTCTTCTGCCTCACTCCTGAAGGGATACAAAGACTCTTTATTGGACACACTGGGGAAAAAACAAACAAAACAAAACAAACAAAAAAAACAAATAAAAATGCTGTCTTACTACTTGGACTGCTATAACAAACTACCATAGATTGGGTGCTTTATGAACAACAGAAATATATTTGTCATAGTTCTGGAGACTGGAAAGTCTATGATCAAGGAGCTGAGGTTGGAGATGCAACTCAGCGGCAGAGCAATTCCCTAACATGCATGAGACCTTGGCTTCAATCCTCAAGCAAATAAATAAATTAAGGAAGGAGCTGGCAGATTCCATGTCTGGTAAGAGTGAGTTCCTGTTCTGGGGATGGCACATTCCTGCTGTGTCCTTACATGGTGGAAGAAGTCAAGGCAGCCTCTCTAGAACTCAAAATTCTTTTTTTTTTTTTCTAAAGGGAGTGGGACAGTGAGAGAGAAACAATTTTTATTTAGTTTTTCATGTGGCTTTCATTGCTCTGAAACTTCATTGTGTACGTGGTGCCGGGATTTGAACCTGCGTACTCACACATGCCAGGCAAACACTGTAATCGCTGAGCCAACACCGCTCCAACCCCATAAGTTGTTTCTGTCCGTCCATTACTACCTTTCTGCCTCCAGGGAGCCGCTCTTCTCCCATCAACTTGCCAAGTCTGCCTGTGGACACTAACCCCTTGCTCCTGTCACGTGGCCCTTCTCACTTTGGAGGGGCTGTCAACCATAGTATCCAATCTTGTGGCTACAGGGTAACTCAGATCTGGCCAAAGGTCCATTCCCTAAGCCTGAGCCATTTATTCAAAGAAATAGGATATTTGTAGCAGGCATATATTCCAAGTTGGATTAATCACCTTTTTAAATTGTTGCTATTTGGAACTAGAAGAGAAGGGCCCTTTTTTCTTTTTCTTTTCTTTTTTTTTTTATTTTTAAGAGAGAAGGACAGGAGCTGGAGCCGTGGCTCAGCGGTTTCTGTGCTTGCCTGGCAAGCACGAGGACTGGGTTCAAACCCCAGCACCACGTACACAACTAAGCGTTGAAGCAACGAAGGCCATGTGAAAAACTCAATAAAGTTGCTTCTCTCTTTCTCTGTCTCTCTCACTGTCCATCTCTTTAAAAAAGAGAGAGAGAGAGAGAGAGAGAGAGAGAAGGACAGTGAGAGAGAGAGAGAGAGACAGAGAATCTATTTTTATTGAGTTTTTTTTTTCACATGGCTTTCATTGATCCAACACCTAGCTGTGCACATGGGTGCTGGGGTTTGAACCCGTGTACTTGTACATGCCAGGCAAGCACTGTAACCACCAAGCCACCGCTCCAGCCCTGGGCCCTTGTTTCTTAATTCATAAATCCTGGAAGGACATAAATATGTGACAGCCAGCAGCCAAGTTTAATATGTGTTCTTATATTATAAAGCTTGGAAGTCTTCTCCAAGTGTTCAAGAAGTCATCTTATGGGGCTGGAGTGGTGGTTCAGCAATTACAGCTTTTGTCTGGCATGTACGAGAACATGAGTTCGAGCCCCAGCACCATGTACACAACAGAGTGTTGGAGCAACAAAAATCATATGAAAAACAATAAAATTGATTCTCTCTCTCTCTGTCACTGTTCCCATCTCTCTCTCTCTCTCTCTCTCTCTCTCTCTTTCTCTCTCTCTCTTTAAGTCATCTTATGCTGTTGGCATTATGATTTTTAAAATCCTTAGGGGTTGGAGATGTAATTCAGAGAATTCAGAGGTAGAGCACTTGTCTAACACTATTCCCAGCACTGTAAAAACAAAAACAAAACTAACAAACAAACAGAACCTTTCATCAGCCTGTATTTATTTTTCTTTTCAAAGCTGAAAGTAAATATCATAGTGCAAAGGGCCCTGTTCATGGGAGGCAACATTTCAACCTTCGTGATGCTTTATGTGTACAGGACAACTTAGAAAGTTTGGGAAAAATGTGGCAGAGTACAAACTGAAGTGGGGAAAAGATCATATAGAACTGAAAGACTTTAATTCAAGAATCTTGGATGATCTGGATGAAAAGAGGGGAAAAAATGACCACAAGTTAGATAGCTGGAATATTATTAGCAAAAGAACAGAAAATGGGGTCTAGAGCGGTGGCTCGGCCTTAACGGAGCTTGCTCAGCATCCACAAGTACATGGGTTCGAACCCCAGCACCCACATACATAACTAAGTGTCAGAGCAATGAAATCATATGAAAAACTCAATAAAAATTGATTCTCTGGAGCTGGAGCAGTGGCTCGGTGGTTAAGGCACTTGCCTGGCATGCGCAAGTACACGGGTTCAAAACCCCAGCACCCGTGTACACAGCTAAGTGTTGGAGCAACGAAATCCATGTGAAAAACTCAATAAAAGTTGATTCTCTCTCTCTCTCTCAAAAAAAATCCTTATTAACCCAGAGATCTAAGGGTCGACTGTCACCACTCATCTGTGGAGGTGGGGACTAGACCCTGGACAATGAGAAAGTTGGTCTAGTAACATGAGTTAAATCCAGATAAGATGTAATGCTTTACAATCAAATACTCTTTTTAGAGTTATAGTGGGAAGGGGAAGGGAGGGATAAGGGAGGGTAATGGGGAGGCACTCCTGGGGATAATTGCAATATCCAGAATATATACACATTTTATATTATTTTGTTAAAATCTTGTAAGGTTGTTCAAAAATAAAAAAAATAAAATAAAATATTAAGCTCCAAAAAAAATCTTAAAAATTGATTCTCTCTCTCACTCTCTCTTACTATCTTTCTTTCAAAAAAGAAAAAGAAAGAAAGAAAGAACAGAAAAAGAATCAGGCAAAAATATCACCCTGACTGGAACAGGGGGTGAGGATCAGAGGCCCCCGAACATCAGAATTGTGTCTGGGAGTCTTGAGACCAAGGGAGGTGCATGGGCTTGGGAGAAGGGGAAGAGGCACGGAGAGAAAGAGCACTGGAGAGGGAGCGTGTGGATGTGCATGCACTAGACACATTCCACGCCTGACTGCTTTCTCCCAGTACCTCTCTTCCTGTACACAGACACCTTTTCTAATGGAAATTTTTCTTTTTAAAGGGGAAAATTTATACTTTTTTTGTTAGGCAGTTAGGAGGAAGTAAAAAGTTTCCCTGTGTCTGCCGATTCTGAATTGCCTTTAGCTCAAAATAACGCTAAGCTAAAGTGGTACAATTTGGGCTGGGGGAGGGGGAGTGTCTTGATACCTAAGTAACCAAACCTGGAATGATTTTGTAATCAAACAAGGCCATTTTTTCTGCTGACTAATATGCCAATCACTGAAACAACTAGGTTTGCGAAAGAGTTTATTTATTCATGAGGCAGGCAAACATTAGACAGAGACCCAAGTCTCAAATCTGCCTCCCTGAGGACAGAGGACAGAGTCTATGATAAAGAAACAGGGTGGCCTGGAGCGTGGGGAAAGGTAATCAGATTTATGGAAAAGTGAAGCAGTCAGCGGTCTGTGCTTGCATCACCAAACATTATGATTCTTTGACACATGTTCAGAAAATGGTGGCTTTGGATGGGGGAAGCAGCTCAGTGAAAGAGCACTTGCCTAGCATCCATGAGGTCCTTATATCCAAAAGGTGCTAGACAGTTTTCTAATACGGTTTTTCTCTGGTTCTGTACTTTTTACCAGTAGACTTTCTAGCTCTCTTTGCTAATCCAAAATTTAAAACACTTTTCAGTAAAGTTGGCATAGTTCTTGCAAAAGAGAACTACCAAATTTTTACATATCAGTGGAGCTGGGATAATAGTGGTGGGAAAAAAGAAAGAGTAAAGATATCTCAAAGGCAGTAGGAGGCAGTTCAGATAATAAGAAGAAAGTCATTATACAAATACATTTCTATGAATGGTTATTCAGTCTGCTGCTTAGAATTTAAGGGGACACTCGATTCAGGTTTTCCACCTGAGTTGTTAGAATTCCTTATAATCAATCTGAGGCCTCTGAATGGTGAGACTTTTTCTTTTTCTTTTCTTTTTTTTTTTTTCTCTTTAAAGAGCGAGGGACAGTGAGAGAGAAAGAGATAATCAATTTTACTTATTTTTTCATGTGACTTTCGTTGCACTGACACTTGGTTGCGTATGTAGTGCTAGGGTTCATACCTGTGTCCTCGCACATGCCAGACAAGCACATGCCAGACAAGCACTATAACCTCAGTCTCAGCTCCAGCCTGTGGTTAGATATCTTATTCCTCACTGAGTGGCTATTAATATTCTACCAACTGCCTCATGACTGTGAGCTCTGCATTGTCATTTGTTCACATAAGTCTCCTTCCATCGACTTTGCTACTCCCTTCTCTGCTACTCCCTCTGGCTTCAGAAAAAAATACCAAGCAAGGATCCTCATTTTGCATCTTTGATTCCCCAACCTTTTTGTGGGGAAGAGTCAGCTAGTTTTTATTTTCTAAAACCTCACAATATCTAAGAGGAGAGTGAGGATTAAGCATCCGCCCTCTCCACTCCTCACTAGCAATGCTAAAGGTAGTTGGCTGTAGTAGAAGTTGCTTCCCTCCACAGTCAGTCTTACTGGGCCTTTCTTTCCTCCGCCCCCCTCCCCACTTTTTTTTTTTTTTTTTTTAGGGCTGAGGACCGAACTCAGGGTATTATGCATGCTAGGCAAGAGCTCTGCCACTGAGCTAAATCCCCAACCCCACTTTTTTTTTTTTTTTAAGAAAGAGAGAGAGAAAGAGAGAATCAATTTTATGTAATTTTTTTCAAGTGGTTTTTGTTGCTCCAACACTTAGTTGCACGTGGTGCTGGGGTTTGAACCTGCATCCTCATGCATGCCAGGCAACCACGGCCTCAGCCCCATATCTTCTATGTTATGCTGGTCTCAACCCCAGGGCTTTGCTCCACTGAGAGGGTCCCCTTTGGAAATTACATCTTTCTTTCTCTCTTTTCAATTATTTATCACATCAACAGACCCAGGGCTCAAGAAATATAGCTAGCTTCCCCCAGGGTAAGAGACCCAAGAAAGTGCCATAGAATAATTTTTAAATAGAAAATTAAATTGGGATCAGAGATCCCAATATAGTGTGCTACCACTTCACACAAACAACATGCGTGTGTTATTGCTACCAAAGGGCTGTCTCTGAGGGTTTCAGCATACCAGGTCTAGCCATTTGCCCCCAAAACCCAGCAGAAAACGTAATGGTGAAAAGTGGGAAGGGAAATTTTTAAAAAATTTTTAGTAAGGAGTTGAGTTATTGTACAATCCTAAATGCATATAAAGAAACAATATGATATGCATTTGTTCTTAAACCAGAATTATCCCCACATTGCCCACACCCCAGCCTCTTGATTCTTCTATATTTCACCTCTACAAGCAATATAAATGCTTAGATTGTGAAATTTCCAGAATTAAATGATTGCATAAGTATTATTTAGATTCTCAGGGAAGTAAAGAGTATGCTACA
>PVKS010002391.1:0-119138 GCA_004027875.1 Aplodontia rufa | reverse complement strand
AGAATATAGAAATACAGTTGAGGGAGAAACATTATCAAAACATTATCAATCAGTGGATATAAACTTTGTTATTGAGGGGAAAAACCAGATCATGGATATCCACCTTGAATTTTACCTTTTGCATTTTCCCCCAGAAGAGCTCATGCATTGAATGGATAGTTTGTGGAGGAATGACATCGGCTTCTGGGATGGTTCCCCCAAAAAGGTAAAAATATGTTCTTTAAATGCATTAAATGTGTTTATCATTGTGTTCTCTGTAGCTTATAATTTCAGTGTCTAAAGTCTTTGCAGATTCACTTCTGCTATCCTATGCCTCTAGAATTATTCAGATTGAAGTAAGACAAATTTTCTGGATTTACATTTCTGGGAGAGGTCAAAAACCTTGTTGGATTTTAACACTCTGACCCCTCCTATTTCTTTAGTGCTTTTTCAGGGAGCACATTAGCCTCACCCCCAGACATATGGTCCTCTCCCTTTGCCTTTTTTTATTTTTATTTTTTCATGTGGCTTTCATTGCTGTGACATTTCTTTGTGCATGTGGTGGTGCTAGGGTTTGAAACAGCGCCCTTGCGCATGCCAGGCAAGCTCTGTAACCACTTATCCACCGCTCCAGCACCTTCCCTTGCCTTTAATCTGTACAATTTTGTTCTCCATGCTTGGGGGTGCTTAGTACTGTTTGCACTCCTGATGGCTTGTCATCACCAAAGTTCATATATTATTTTTTCTCAAAAGTCTTCTTGGAATTTCCTACAAGAATTACCTGTGTTTTCTCTGTACTCTCAATTATCTTTCTTGACTTTCTTGTTTCTATGATAGTGGTCCTGACCACATTCCCTTATTTCCTAAAACACAAATACCCTCATAATTAAATTATAAATATATTAGATGGATTGTGCCTTGTTGCATTCATTCTCTGTAATCTATGACAATTTCAGACACATAGAAGGCACTCAACAAATGTTTGTGGGTCAGTCACAATTCTTGTTTAACAGAGTTCTTCAAGCGCATGGTTAAACTATTGAATTCAGTCCAACCGAGATGTACCAACTCCTTGTTCTGCACGTAGCCCTGTTCCATAATCCACATTATTGTGAGTCAGATCCTTTTATTTATAATGGAAGAACACGTGATCTGTACCTTAATAAGTTTTATTTCTGCAAGATAGAAAAGACATCTAATTGCATACAAAATTGACAAAGAATTACAATTAAATTTAAATATACGAGGGCTTATTAAGCAGAAAGAGGTGAAGATGGAGCTGATTGGAGAAATAGAAAACCTATGACGTGAGTTGAATGTGCACAGGAAACTGTGGCAGTGTACCCAGCTTGGCTGTCCTCATTCACCCTTCAGCTGTGTGCTGACAAAACATTCACACCCTCTATTTGGCAGCTGGAACATTTTCAGCAGCCTCAGAGTCCAGACATACACACATTTAGCTCCTCAGTGCTGGTCCTGACTGACAGTCCTTAAAATGGCAATCTCGGAAATCGGGTCTTAGATGAATCTAATGTCTCATCAGAAAGAATAAAAAAGCAAAATATATTGGTCCTTTTCCAGTCAGCTGTATTCCTCTATCCTGAAGACTTGAAATTATATGGTGCTAAGCATGGATTTTTCCATTGAGTGAGAAAATCCTAACCCTATTGTTAGTCTCTTTCAATGCCCCAAGTGGCGTGGAACAGATCTGCCAACTTCGGAGAGAGTGGTAGATTTAATTACCACAGGGAAACAACTTTGTCTACAGAGAATGGACTCAGAAACAAAACATGCTTTTTTTTTCTGTTTGTTTTTCTTCTTTATCTGTGATATAATTTATCAAAGTAGCTCACATTTCTAGGCGTGGGACTACCACTGTATCTGACACATGCCCCACAAAAATCCTCCAATTTCCCCATCTCCTTTCCTAGGCAACCTTTTTACCTCTGTTCCAATCTTAACACTTTCAACCCTCTCTCTTGCTGCCACTCCCTGGACCCGCTTGCTGAATGCTTCATGATCTCACTGTCATTACCGTTGTGGTGGTGGTGGCAGTGGTGGTGATACAGTACTGTGGTTTGAGAAGAGGCGAGTAACATTGTATCATGGATTGTCTCCACTCCATGTTCTCTGATGACCAGATTTCAGAATTTTGTATCTGCAGATTTAAACAAACAAACACAAAACTGAGTACTAGGGGATGTCCTTTTTCAGCAGTGGTCCTTATGTATCAGATCCAACCTTCTACTGAGTTTAAATGGAAAAGACGGGGGAAAACATATCTACCTGAAGATATCTGAAATCTAAAGAAGTAGGGGAAGATTACTCCAAAATTTAGAAGAAAATGGAAATGCAGAACTGTGCCCTATGCTTGAGGCTGATTTTCTCCTAGAAACATTTGAAAATTCCAGAATTGGCATTAGGACAATTAAGAAGATGATCTGCACTTCTGACAATCTATTGAAGCCGGGGAAAGTAATAGTCTGGGTCTTCCCAAGTGTAGCCTTATTAAACTCTTTGCACACGAGGTTGGAACTCCAAAGACACGTGACTACAATAGAAATAGAAATTCAAAAATACGTAATTTACAACAGCATAAAAATTAAAAGTCCTAGAAAAAATAAGATGTGTGAGACCAGTGTATATAAATCTTTAAGATATTATTGAGCAGGTTTTATAGGCTAAATTAATAGAGGGGTGTGCCATGTTCATGAACTGGAAGACTCTATACTTTAAAAATCTTGTTTTCTCCAAACTGATCCATAGATTTATGAAATCCTAGTGAAAATCCCAAAAGAGCATGTGTATGTGCATACACTTTATCAAATTTCATGTGGTCAAAGGCCACTCACTCTTAACTATTTATTCTCAGGGGAAGTGGGGGAAATAAATGTTTTCCAGAAAACAAATGTCAATTTGGACACTATACTTACATTAAAAAACAAAACAAAAACAAAAACAGGACTGAAGCGGTGGCTTAGCATTAACAGCACTTGCCTGGCACGTCCAAGGACCTGGGTTTGAACCCCAGCACCATATACACAACAAAGTGTTGGAGCAACGAAAGACACAGGAAAAACTAAATAAAATTGACTCTCTCTTTCTCTTTCTCTCATTGTCCCTCTCTCTTTAAAAGAACAAAACAAAACAAAACAAAAAACTATTCTCTCCTAGGCAGATACAGGGACTGCAATTGGAAGGTCATAGCATATATGTACAGTGGCTAAAGCATTGTTCATATGATTTTATGTGTAATTTATAAGCACGATACGGAACTTACTGTATTGTGTAATACTTTGGAGATTTAAAAATATTATTTCTAGCTGGGCATGGTGGTGCAGGCCTATAATCCCAGTGACCCAGGAGGCTGAGGCAGGAGGATTTAAAGTTTGAGGCCAGTCTCAGCAACTTAGTAATGCCCTCAGCAACTTAAGAAGACACTGTCTCAAAATAAAAAATATAAAATGCTGGGGCTTTGACTCAGTGGTTAAGTGCCTCTGAGTTCAATCCCTGACACCAAAATAAAAGCATACACACACACACAAACACACACACATACATTTTTGAAATTCAAGATTATTAAAATATTTATTGGAAAATTTAGGTAAGATTTCAAAATATTTCATTTTTAGTTATCTTTAAAAGAAATTCATTTTTCTCCTTTAATGATAAAAATAAAGTCACTACAGATAAATGCTGCTTTGTTCATGTTTTTTATTTAATCTCATGGTGACTTTTATTTCTGCATAGGAATGTGAAGAATAAAATTTGATCATACCCTTACTTCATAATGTAAAATAATAGTTATTATTTAGTTATTGATATATTATAAACTTAGAATGTACCCTTACTTCATAATGTAAAATAATAGTTATTATTTAGTTATTGATATATTATAAACTTAGAATGTATTAGGAGATTTAACTTTAGAAAATTGTAATCCAAATAAAATCTTTAGTTTTTTCCTTTGAAGTATAAAGTGATCATCAGGAATCATTATTATTATTAACACTAAAAAAGACTGTACATCAGCAGTTACGTTATTTATAAATTAGACACTAGATTCTAATTTTTTTTTAATGAAGAGGGGATAGTGAGAAAGACAGAAGTAATTTTTGTTTAGTTTTTCATGTGACTTTCATTCCTCGGACACTTTGTTGCATACGTGGTGGCTGGGATTTGAACTTTCGTACTCACGCATGCCAAGCAAGCACGGCAGCCTCCAAGCCACCACTCCAGCCCCAGATCCTAATATTTTATGTCTAATCTTTTCAAATACAACCCAAAAATTTCCTTCTCAAAGTTAGCTTTGGGTCTGGAGTGGTGGCTCAGCAGTTAAAGTGCTTACTTGGCATGCATGAGGACCCAGGTTCAAACCCCAGCACCATATACACAACTAAATTTGAAGAAACAAAAAGCAGATGAAAAACAAAATAAAATTGATTTTCTCCCTCTCTCCTTCCCTCTCTCTCTCTCTCTTTCTCTTTCCCAATTTTTTTTAAAGGAAAAATGAGGTTTGTGTCAACTTTGTGTCACATAGCAAAATATCCAACACAGTCTACGGATGAAGTAAGAGAAGATTGTTCTGGTTCATTCTGGAGGTTCAAGATCAGGATTAGGTGGCCCCATAGGTTTGGCTCTTTGGTGAAGATAGCACGTCATCGTGGGAATGTTTGTCAGAGTGAGTGATAACATTTCATATGGAACCAGAGAGAGACAGAGAGGAAGAAAAGGGGCAGGGTCCCACAAACCTTTTTGAGGGTATGTTCCTACTGACCTAAGGCCCGCCACTAGATCCCACCTCCCCAAGATCCGCACTTACTGACACTACCACCCTGGGTCCAAACCCCAAAATGGATCTCTTGGGGTTACCCATCCAAACTATAACAAATTATTAGGGTTTTTTTCCCCACAGGTCAAAATTTGTAAACCTTGCAGTAGGATGCTTAGAGATATGTCAATGACATGCTAGATTTTGTGTAAACTGACTTATGAGAAACAATTACGAACATGCCTTTCCAACTACATATTCACTGATTGTATTGATAGCTTGGTTGTGTGTGTGTGTGTGTGCACTTCTGGGGATCCAACCCAAAGACTCATGTGTGCTAGGCAAGAGGGCTACCATTGAGCCACACGCTTAGTCTCATAATGATAGTTCAAAATTAGTCATAGCAAGAGTAGTTATACCACAGAAATGGGCAAACACTATAAATCTGATCTATTTACCCTGAAAATCCAGCTGTTAAACATTTACCAGCACACTACTATATTAGGGGAAGAAAAAAGAAAACATGGATGTGGTTTCATTATAGAAAGGCTATGGGAAGTGAGAATGGAGTTCCAAGTGACTTGTGTGATTTAGAATTGTAGAGTGTTATTCAAAAGTCTGTGTCTTTGATGAATATTTTAAGTTTTGTGGGATCAATTAACTTTGATTTTAATTAGCCTACTAGGAATTTTAAGTGATGAGAAGTCTTAGGGTGGGTAATTGGGGGGGACTCTTGGGGGTAAATCTAATTTTCAGAATTTATATATATATTATATTTTTTCATTAGAAGCTTGTTTGTTCAACAAATAAATTTCTGAATAAAAAATAAAAGGAGATTAAAACAAAACAAAAAAGAAATCTAGGACATTTATCAAAGAGATATATAATGTGATGAAATGAATATCTAACATATGAATGTTAGTTTCAGTCTGCTATAGGTTTTCCTACTTTGAAACATGAACAGCCTTCCCTAGAACCTCAGCGAAACCTAAAGTGAAGGGCCAAAAGATCTCAACTATAGGGTGTAGGCTAGTGGACACATAGGCAGGGAACCGTCTTTTATAGTCTCTACTTAGTAGACCAAACAAAAGCCAATTTTCCCTCACAGCAATGAATTTAGATAGATAAGCTTCTAAGACATAATTTGATCCCAGTTGAGTTCTATGATGGGTTTCACACAAAGACCTTATTTTTATTTTAAAATAAAAGCCACCATGCCCAGCTATTTTAGCTCATATTCAAAAAGTAATTTGATCAATTATACTCAAAAAATGGTCCCAGCTATTTTGAGCATAATAGGAACCCATAAGGCATCTTATCCACTGTAAGTATTTACAAGCAATAGGCAGATATATATGCAGACATGTGAAACCACCATGGTACCTAGATGGTAAGTGGGTCTACTTTTATAATTGCATATTTTATTATTAATCAATATTCCATATCATATTCTTTATTATAGATTTTTTTTCTCTGAGCATTTATCACCATATGTCACACCATGGATATTTTTTGGCTACTCTTACAATATCTATTTCCACCCACTAGAATGTGTAAGCCTGTGTGCTCAAGGACCTTTTCTATTTATTTACTGCTGTAGCCCCTCTGTTATGTCCTTATCACCAAATGGCATGTGAAAGATACTCAGTGAATATTTGCTGAATGAATGAATGAATGAATATGAATATGAGTATTGGTGGAGAAGTTACACTGATTGAAATTTCAGGATTCTACTCCGCTTAAAATTTCATAGTAACCACTCAAAATCAGAAACAGAAGATGCAAAAACATGGCAAAAGAAAGTGTTGCTCATTAGCACAGTTTACAAAGCATTGCAGTTATTTAATATATTGAGTATGCTTCAGATATTGTCTCAACTTCATATTAAGAACTAAGAAAATAATGCTAACTTTATAGCCAGATAGGTGAAGCTACTATGAACTAACCCAATTTGAAGAGACAACTTAATCAGTCCTAGAAGTCCCAGAGATAGGCTACTTCTCAACAATGTAATGCAATACCATGATTTCACTTCCATGTTTTAGGGATTCACATTCTTACTAAGAGTTTCTTTAAAAATATTTAAAGATGGGGGCTGGACCAGTGGCTCAGGGGTTCCGGTGCTTGCCTGGCATGTGCAAGGACACAGGTTCAAACCCCAGCACCATGTACACAGCAAAGTGCCCAAGCAATGAAGGCCACTTGAAAAATTAAATAAAATTTGATTCTGTCATTCTCTCTCGCTATCCCTCTCTCTTTAAAAAAAATGTTTAAAGATGCTCTTAGGGAAATTGATATTTCCGTATGGACACACTTTTACTTGAACAACTTTCTGTAGTTAGTTATTATTGTAATACTTATAAAGGAAACCTAAGGAATCATTTTAGATTTACATAGAAATAGCAGGTACATGTTTCATAGTGGAGATATAATCCATGCAAAAAAATTCATGTCATCCAGATTACAACATGTGATGTTAATAATGCATTTGAAAATAGAGTTTTTTTCACTCGGTGTTGATTACAGAAAAATAGTAGTAAATAAAGCTTTACTTCTAATTGTCTTTCTTGTATGACATTTTAAAAATTAAAATTTTTCTGATTGTGTGTGTGTGTGTGTGTGTGTGCAATGTAGGATTTAACTTATTGAATTATTAATAAAAAGTCCACATCTGATAGTCTATGTGAGTTCCTTGGAGAGCAATAGGTTTGTCATCTATAACATTTAGCATGGACTAAGATTATAATTAATTCTCAATAAGTGTTAATGGAATGAACATTGCATAACTGATTTTAAAACTGTGTCCCTGCTAGTAGGCCTATAACTTTGTATTTGGAGACAATTTGTTTCCAAAAGAACCATTTTATTATTATTTTTTGTATTGGTTGATTTGATGCACAATAAAATTGGTTAAATGTCACTAAACATGGGGGTAGTTTTAGCTTATACAAAATATCTCACAAAGTATGTTTTTTAAAACAACTACAGAGGCTGGAATGGTGGCTCAGTGGTTAAGGCACTTGGCTGGTGTGTATGAGGATGTGGGTTTGAACTCCAGCCCCACGTACATGATGAAGTGTTGGAGCAACAAAAAACACATGAAAACTGAAAAACTAAATAAGACTGATTCTCTCTTTTCTCTCTTTCTCTTTCTCGCTCTCTCTCTTTCTCCTTTTTTTTTTTTTTTTTAGGGCTGAGGACCGAACTCAGGGCCTTGAGCATGCTAGGCAAGCACTCTGCCACTGAGCTAAATCCCCAACCCCTCTTTCTCTGTCTTTCACTGTCCCTCTCTCTTAAGAAAACAAACAAACAAACAAACAAAGAAAAAAAAACTACATCCTTGGTTAGATTAATTCCCAATTTATTTTATTTTTGAGATTATTGTGAATGGTGTAGTTTTCCTTATTTCTTCCTCAGCTGAACCACTGTCGCAGTACAGGAAAGTTATTGATTTATGGGTATTGACCTTGTATCCTGCTACTTTGCTAAATTCATTTATATGCTCTACAAGTCTTCTGGTAGTTTTTTTTTGGGGGGTCTTCTAAGTGTAGGAGTATATCATCAGCAAACAGTTTGACTTCTTTTCCTATTCATATCCCTTTGGTTTCCTTTTCTTGCCTGATTGTTCTGGCTAGTATTTATGTTAAATAGGAATGTGTGAGAGTGGACAGCCTTGTCTTGTTCCTGAATTTATGAAAATTATACAGCACTGAAGAAAGAAATTGAGATCTGAGAAGATGGAAAGGCATCCCATGTTCCTGGATAGACAGAATTAATATAGTCAAAATGGCCATTCTGCCAAAAGCACTATACAGATTCAATGCCATCCCCATCAAGATACCAATGACATTCTTCACAGAAATAAAAAAAAAGACAATTCTTAGATTTATTTGGAAGAATAAGAGACCCAGAGTAAAAATAAAATAAATGAAAGGGTGAGGGAAGGGCAAGATTATATAAAGATCCATCAAATCAAATAAATTGATGAAGTAAAGGAAGCCTAGTAGAGCGAAGGAAAGAGAATGAGAGCGGAGAGGAAGAAAGGGAGGGAAAAGGGGAAAAGAATAGGAGAGATATAAATATTATATAGTATACTTTGCACCTCTGAGATACTAAATAGTTTTCACACAATCATTAAAAATCATAAAAGTAAAAAAAAAATAATCAAAGGGAGATCAGTAAAGGAGAGGAATGAGGGAGAGGGGAGAAGACAAGGGTGAGGAGGTGCTGGGGAGGGAATTGGGCCAAAATATATTGTTACAGTGTGTCCATGTGTGAATGTGTAACCACAAATCCCTTCATTATGTAAAACTATTATGCATCAATAAATTTTCTTAATTAAATAGGAAAAAAAGAACAACTACTGAGTCCAGATAATTGAATTAGTCTATCCATACTTAATAACCCTAGTCCGAACCTACCAAGTTCTCCTTCTGCAAGATAAGAAAACCAATACTTAGGTCTTATCTACACCATAAAAGTCAGGAATTGAATCACATACTAAGCCATTAAGTTTCAAAAGAATCAAATTAAATGTACTCAATAATTATTTGGGAGGCCTGAATTTCTAAATTATTATTTTCAATTTCTTTTTTTCTACTTTGCTGTGGGCATATGGGCAATGTTGGTAGAACCCTTAAATGTTCGCTTTTGACATTTCCACCCATTTCTGTTTGTTGGAACAACAATTACATGAAAATTTCCTGCATGTGCTTCCTTCCTTACAGTTATATCTGACATCTGCAAAGTATCTCTGGGTCAGTAGTTATCGTTTTTTCATCCATATGCAGTTGACCCTCTGTATCCATGGGTTCCACATCTGCAAATTTAGAACACCATGCATCAAAAATATGTTTTTATAAACTGTGTCTGTATCGAGACTTTTTGTCTTGTCATTCCCTAAATAATACAGAATAATACCTACTAACATAGCATCA
This sequence comes from Aplodontia rufa, assembly GCA_004027875.1. NCBI lineage: Eukaryota > Metazoa > Chordata > Mammalia > Rodentia > Aplodontiidae > Aplodontia > Aplodontia rufa. The sequence continues at coordinate 109,451 of PVKS010002391.1, read as the reverse complement.
CATTGTAATAGGTATTATAAGTAATATAGAGAGGATTTAGTGGATAGGGGAGGAAGTGCATTTATTATACCATTTTATAAAAGGGCCTTGAGCATTTTCAGATTTTGTTATCCAGGAGGGCTGAGGGGCATCCTGGAACCCCTCTTCTAGAAAGTTAATTTCAAGTATGCTCCATTTCTCTTCTTTATGGGTCTTCATGACTTCTTTCCTTTATTTGAAAAATGTGGAATCTGAAGTCAAAAACAAAATAGAAATGTACAATACAAGGGACCATGTGACCTTTAAGAAGAGTGCAGGCTCAATTGGCTGAAAAGTTTTTTTGTGCATAATGTATTTTCCCAAGGTCAGGAGAGTTCAAAGAACACAGCAAACTTTGTGAAGCATGCCAGTGAATTTTGTAAAAGTTGTTTTTGTGTGTATGTGCATGAAGACACAGGGTTTGGCTGGTCATTCTGATCTCCAGATGGTCACAGGATGCAGCCAATAATGACCGTGGAACATCCTGAAACAGATTATTAGTTTAATCAAGCAACACAGTCTCATTTGTTTGCTTGTAAGAGAGAATTTGAAAAAAATTTTGACTTGTTCTGTATCAACCCTTGTACTAGACCAGACTAAGTGACTATTACTTTTTAGCTGGATTATTATGATTTCCTAATGAGCTGCCTCTTTAACAGTGTTGCTTCCTTGATCTATTCACACTGAAGCTGGAGAGGTTATTTTAAAATCCAATTTGGATTTCATCACTTCCAGTCTCACAAATGCACAAATGTTCCTGACTTCCTCTTGTTAGAAAGAATGCAAAAAGTCAGCTGGGCAGGTTGGTGCATGCCTGTAATTCCAGTAACTTGGGAGTCTGAGGCAGGAGGATAGCAAGTTCAAAGCCACACTCAGGAAATTGGCAAGGCCCTGAGAAACTTAGTGAGAACTTGACTCAAAATAAAAGGCTGGATATGTGGTTCAGTGGTAAAATCCCTCTGGGTTTGATCTTCAGTAAAAAAAAAAAAAAAAAAAAAAAAGAGAGAGAGAGAGAGAGAAGGAAAAGAATGCAAAAAAAAAAATCCTTACTATGGTCTACAAAACCCTGCTTCACTGGGTCCCCACTTTCCTGCTCCATTTGTTTTTGTATGCCTCTGTCTCTTTGACTCAATGTTTTAGCAACACTAGACATACGGAGGTACTTGTGGTCCCTCAAAAGCACCAAACTCCTTATCTCAGGGTTTCTCCCTTCTTTTATGCTCTTTCCACTCCCTGAAAGTACCCTTTTGCAATAAAGTGCTACTATACACTTCCGGACATTTCTTTTAAGAGTGGTAGCAGGTGGCTGGCAGTGGTTTCTTTTACCCGATGAGACTGATCATTCTCAAGTTGGAAGATAGGTAAGCATTCATAGGCAGACAGGTGGGACACAAGTGTAATCTCAGCAGAAGGAACAAGATAGATAAAAATAGCACTGAAGACAAGAAACCATTTGGTATAAAAATAGCAAACCGTTTGTTAGAAATAAGGGGAAAAAATTGAGGAGGAAATTTTGAGAGAAAAGTAATCCCTGCTTAGAACCTGTTGAGTTGGATTTATCTGGGACTGCAGGATAGGACAATCGGACATGTGAGGAAGGATATGAGGTGGTTATATAAAGGGTAGTGAAGGATATGTATATCTAGTAGTCATCAGAACAATTTCCTAGGGAAACATTATAGGATAATAACAAGAAACACCAACATTTAAATAGCAGACACCAGCAAAGGAGGCCAAGATGTGGTCTGAGAAGTTGGTGTCTCTGGAAACAAGAGGGTGGGTGGGAGTTTCCAGGAGGAAGTGGTTCACAGTGGGGACATAGAAGATAATGTTTTTAAGGTGAGAACTAAAAGGACCATGTGGAATTTCACAATCAGAAAGTCATTGATGAGTTTTTTATTTTTAATTTTATTGAGTTGTGTACCATCATAAATATATATGTAGTAGCAATGTGATACATCCCTGATCCTAATCCAGAATCGTCACCACATCATTCACACCCCAGTCCCTTCACTCTTCTTTATTTTCCCCCTATAACATGAATTTTTGCAGGGAAACATGAGAAACTGAGATATAAGAAAAATAGCTGGAGACTTGCAGAGAAAGTGGGATATGAAGATAGGTCACCGGAGATTGAAGACCATTCTTTTGTGGACCTTGTCTGTGAAAGAGAGGCAAGGGGCAGAGGAAAGGGGCAGTCACTATGAAGTGGGTGCAGAGTTAAAGAAGAGTACAACACAGCTTTTTAAGCTTACATTTGTGTGTGTGTGTGTGTGTGTGTGTGTGTGTGTGTGTGTGTGTCTTGCCTCTTGTTGGCTTTGCGTGTATTACCCTGCTGAGCTAACAGCATTTTGAGCCCCAGGCAAGCACTAGATAACCTACTAACCTACTACCTGCTAACCTACTGACCCAAATATTTAAAGCAGGATACTCCAGTCACAGGGTCAAAGAAGGAAAATGACATCGCCAAGTTCCACGCGTCTTCCTGATTGTTCAAGCCACTTGTTCTTGGAGATGCATCATTGCTCATGGGCTGTGTTATTGCTGCTAGGAGGGAGAATTTTCCAAAGTACAAGAATCTTTAGAATGGGTTTTCTTTGTCTCCTGCTGGTAATCTTCTTTTTCCGGAAGAGAAAAAGAGAGTTATTTTTTAATTTTTTTCCTTTACTTAGTTGTGCCTGTGGTGCTGGGGAACTAACCTAGATCCTCATGCACTCCATGCAAGTGCTTTACTGCTAAGCCACCCACCTCTGCAGCCCTCCAGCTGATAATCTTTTTTTTTTTTTTTTGTAAAGAAAAAGTGAGAGAGAATCAGTTTTATTTATTTTTTCATCTGGCCTTTGTTTCTCTGACACTTAGTTGTGTACACGATTCAAACCCAGGTCCTTATGCATGCCAGGCAAGCATTCCACCCACTGAACCACATTTCCAGCCTTTTTTTTCTTTTTCTAAAGAGAAAGGGACAATGAAGGAGGTGGGAGAAGGAACCAATTTTATTTAATTTTTCATGTGGCTTTCATTGCTCTGCCACTTTGTTGTGTACATGGTGCTGGGGTTTGAACTCACGTCCTGTAACTACCAAGCCAATGCTCCAGCCCCAGCTGATAATTGTAAGGAGATTGTCAACTAAAGAATCATAGGTACATCCCCTCTCCTTGAAACAAACAAACAAACAAACTATAACTTCATTATCAGTAACAAAAATTTGAGGGGAAAGACCAATAGTTTGAAGTTTAAGACAATTATATTAGAACTATATTTTCTATAATCCATGAAAAATAAGTTTGCAGATGTTTCTCTTGTAAGTAGTAAGCTGCAATCTTTTGCTTTCTATGTATTTTTGCAAAGCCACACTATTACTGTCATGTTTTTAGTACATTGTTGGACTTACAGTGTTATCGATTTTTTCCTAGAAATTTCTATTGCTTTTAATATGCAATTTTAAACCCTTTGCCTAGTCATTCATGAACAAAGTTTTTTGGATCAAGCAAGTTAAAAAAAAAAGTATTTGGAGGCCCATAATTTCCAATAGGAATGTGTTTATAATATGTAAGACAGATGAGGTCCTTGTCCTCAATAGAGTTTATCTTTCAGTGGGAGGATATCAGAAAACAAGAAAAATAATTAATACATAATATAATTTTTAGTGAGCATTAGGAAGAAGAGTAAACAGAATAAGAGAAGAGAGGGATGGGGCTTGAGTCGGGGTGGGAGTTACGGTTTTAGATGAGGTTATCAGAGAATATTGAATTTTAGGTAATAAAAAGAAGGGATAGAAATGTGAGGTCTGGGGAAGAAGACCCAACAGAAAGGTTGGGTCAGGCACAACTGTTGAGCTGGGAACAAGTGCACACAGTGCGCTCAATCTGCAGTGTGTTTACGAGGCCAGTGGAAAGGGTTGCTCAGCAAGTTAGGAGCATGCTGGGCCCTGTAGGCAGGAGTGAGCATTCTGGATTTTATTCTACCTGTCAAAGTGGGGAGTTGTATAATTAGTTTGGGCTACCTTAACAAAATTCCAAGAGAAAGTAGCTTCAACAACACAAGTTTATTTTCTCACAGTTCTAGAGGTTGGAGCATGGCCAGTTTCTGGAGAGGCTCTCTTCCTGTCTTGCAGACAGCCACAGCCTTTCCCCTGGTGGGCATGAAAGCAGAGAGCAGGTTTTCTGGTATGTCTGGTAGTGCCTTCCTATAAGGACACTATTCCTCCTGGAGCAGGGGTCTACTCTGATAACCTTGTTTAGCCTTAATTACTTTCATAGAGGCCCAATCTCCACACGGGAATTAGAACTGTAACATATGGATTTTGCAGAAACATAAACATTCAGGCCTTTGTTTCTCTGACACTTAGTTGTGTACGTGGTTCAAACCCAGGTCCTTATGCATGCCAGGCAAGCATTCCACCCACTGAACCACATCTCCAGCCCTTTTTTTTTTCAAGCCATAATGTTAGTAATTTTATGATCTGATTTGATTTGTAAAAGATTATTTTGGTTGCTGTTGCTGAATAGACCATATGGGAAAAGGATGAAACTGACAAATTAAAAGTCTAAGATAATAGTGTAGGTGCGGGTTGATCAAGGTTCTGAACAGAGTGATAGTAGAGGAAAGCAGGATGGAAGGTGGATTTGGGACATATGTTGAAAGCAATGGTGCAAGGACTTACTGAATGCAGTTGGTTAAAGGAATGATAGGAACTAAAGAAGAAAGACCACGGTTTTGGGCCTGGGCAACAAGGTGCTTGGTAACATCACCAATGGTGAGGGAGAAACGGGAGGAAGGAGTCTGATGGAAACATCATGAGTTGTGGTTTGACCCGGATGCCCCTCACTGGATGAATGGATCCAAACACTGTGATATATATACAATGGAGTTCTACTCAGCAGTTACAAACAATAATATTGTGGCTTTTTTTTTTTAAGAGAGAAGGACAGTGAGAGTGAGAGAGAGAATCAATTTTTATTGAGTTTTTCACATGGGTTTCGTTGCTCTGACACTCAGTTGTGTACACGGGTTGCTGGGGTTTGAACCCGTGTACTTGTGCATGCCAGGCAAGCGCCGTAACCATCAAGCCACTGCTCCAGCCCCATATTGTGGCTTTTGAAGGTATGTGGATGGCAATGGAAGAAATCATGATGATCAGAGTTAGCCAAACCCAGAGATTCAAGGGTGGAATGTTTTCACTCATTTGTGGAGGCTAGAGCAAAGCCCAGGCTTGGATGAAAGATAGTCAAACTCATGCATTAGACTCAGCAAAGGCATAAGCTAGGGCAACCGTAGATACGTGGGGGGGCAGTGGGGAATAGGTGGGAGGCAAGAGAGAGGGAGGGAGGATAGGGAAGGACCTAGGAAGACAATCAACAATGTAGCATACTCTTTACCCCCCTGAGAGTCCAAATAATACTTATACAATCATTTAATTCTGGAAAATTTACAATCTAACCATTTATATCACTTGTAGGGGTGAAATATAAAAGAATCAAGAGACTGGGGTGTAGGTGATGTGGGGGTAATTCTGGTTTAAAAACAAATGCATACCATATTGTTACTTTATACGCATTTATGGTTATACAATAACTCAACTCCTTAATAAAAAATAAAAAAAGAATTATGGTTTGCACATGTTAGGATTGAGATGCCTATGAGACAATCTTGTAGTGGTTTGGAACAAGCAATTAGATGAATATTCAATCTGTGGACTGTGGTTTCACAATCAACTTTCATAAAAAGTATATCAGTGAGGTTCTTTGTAATGTAGTAATAATCACCTAAAATTAACTCTAGTTGAATTAAGTAGATCGCAGAATCATTGGAAATGCCAAAGAATCAGAATTCAGTGTGAGTGATCAAGAAAATCTTCCCCAAATACCTCAAACCAGAACTAACTCTGACCAGAACACTGCTAAGTGTGTTTTAAGATGATATTGTCCCCAGTTGGCCTTAAACTACCAACATTTTAGTTTCCATACTGTCCTTATAGCCTGCTAATTATATTGGAATCCCTCCACAGTGAACAGTGCAATTATCTGGGAATAGATCATTATTTTAATCAGGATTCTTCAAAGAAAACCAACGAGAGAGAGAGATGAAAAGGGATTTATTAGGGGAACTGAGTCACTTGGTTAAGGAGGCTGAGAAGTCCCATGTTAGGCCCTATGTAAGCTGGAATACCAAGGAATCCAGAAGCATTTCTCACTCCAAGTCCAAAGGACTTAAACCCAAGGAAACTGATTTCTTAGTGTACTTTTTTAGAGGGAGAGAGAGTCATTTATTTATTTATTTATTTTTTTTCCGGTCTGGTTTTTGTTTTTCCAACACCTGATTGTGTATGTGGTGCTGGGTTTCAAACCTGGTCCTCTGCACATGCCAGGCAAGAGTGCTACTGCTGATCCACCTCTCCAGCCCCCTCAGTGTATTTCTTAGTCTAGATCAAAAGGTCTAAGAACATGGGGGAGGGTGGGGTTCTAGTGCAAGTCCCAGGATCAAAATAACCTGGAGCTCTGATGTCCAGGGGCATAAAGAGAAGGCAACTGGCTTGGAAACAAAGAGAATAAATTCCCCCTTCCTCCTACTTTTGTTCCATCTGAGTCACTGCTGAAAGGAGGCTGCTTGTCCACATTGAGGGCTGATCTTCCTCACTTAGTCCTCCTTATCAAATGCCAATCTCCTTGGGAATTACCCTCGCCAACACACCTGGGGCAACCCACACATTCTAATCAAATGCCAAACCACCTGGGTTTCCCTGTTAGCAGAAGGATGGACTCAATGTCTATTGAAGCATTGAGAATAACTGATGCTTTATCAGCTATTTGGATCCTCCTTAATGTGCTCAAGTTGACACCCAAAATCAATCATCACAATGATTAAATGATTATTTTGCATTTTTATTTGCTTTTCTTGTTCACCATGCCAAACAATAAGATATGTCATGATGGAAGAACTTTAAAAAATTTTTTTTAAGGTAAGAAAATGAACTGTTTGTGTTCACAGTGTTACTGGCTTTACTGTGTGTACCATTATCCAGTTGCACTGTGCCTATGGAGTTTTGAAACGGCACACTGAATCTTCAGTTATAGTGACAGCTAAGAGGTAACACTTTGCGCAGCTGAGGTGCTAGTCTACAAGACATGGTATGTGGCTCTGAAGTAGTGACCAGTTTATAGTATTGATGTATCCATAGCCAGAATAGTCTAGTCTTTAAGAAACAGAGCAAAAATAAAATGTGTGTGTGTGTGTGTATGTTACTGGGGATTGAACTCAAGGTGCTCTAGTAATGAGGTACAACCCAAGTCCTTATTTTATTTTGAGACAGGGTCTTGCTAAGTTGCAGAGGCTGGCCTTGAACTTACAATCCTCCTGCTTCAGTCTCCTAGGTTGCTGGGATTATAGGTGTTCACTACCGTGCTCCACTTGGAATGCAACTTAGCACAAATTCACTTGGTGGAGCACTCAAAATATTTTGCATTCTACTCCAGTCCCTTTAAGCTCTACTGACTTAGGGATCTTAGTAGCCAAGGGAGGACTACTTCCATAGGGTATCAAGTTAAAACTGGCTTAATTGAATTGTAAACTGAGGTTTTCACTTTGATTCGGAAACCACAGAATGAATAGCTGGAAAAGAACAGGGGTGGGGGGCGTGATTATGACACAGGACTGATTGATCTTAATTATAATGGAGAAAGATTGTTGTTACACAATGGGATCACAAAGGACATTGATGGAAACCCACCAATCTCTGGGATGCTTCTTAATACAGCCATGTCCTGCACCTAAAGTTAAAGGAAATTCACAGCAATTTAATACTGGAAGGAAGGGATCAGCTTCACAGAGGTATGGATAAACTCTTGGCTGAGGAAAAATAAATTTGAAATTGATGGTAGAGGTGGCAAATAATCAATACAAAAATAGCATCAAGAGGAGTTGCAGGAATAAGATGGTAGCATCTACCCATATTTTCTTTAATGTGTATATTTATATACATTCCTACAATTTCTCTCCATTTCTATGATTGTTTATACAGTGTACTTCAGAGGTGGTTTATTTTATATATTAGCCCATAGCTTACAGAATATTAAGAATATTAAGAAAAGGCCATGGCATAATTCCAGGAGAACTGGACAGTTTCCAGAAATCCTGAATTTCAAGCTGGATAAGACTTCAGCAAACTCGCTTTATATGGGGAAGGACAGTTACTTTAGGTTAAGTAGGAACATTTTTCTTTCAGGAACTTTAAGTATGGTGGGAAGCCTGTAAGTTGATGTTAGGCTGCCAAAGTTTTGGCTTATAGAGGACATTTGTGATTCATTTGAGCTACATAGCAACTAAGCCCCTTTCTATATTTGGGGAATTCTCCACTTATGAGTCTTGGTGTGGGGCAGAGAGTCCTTTGCTATTGAGTCTGAGAATGTCAGACATTTAGCAGCTTCCCTTGAAGCTATAAGACTCTCATGAGACAGGTTCAGAGCTGAACCTTGACCAAAGGGTTAGCAATGCAAGAAACCAAAAACAGGCGTCCTTTTCCCTCATGACTGTGGCAATGACAGTAGTTATTTCCTTATGAAAAATTAGGCTGAGACTTCGTTTGGAAATTTTCCTTTGGAATCTTAGTCTGAAATTGGTCTCTGTTGCTGTCCCAATGAATCTATAAACTATTCAATGTTCTTTTAATAAACCCACTTTCTGCTTACCCCTGCCTAGAGTTGCTGGAAACCATGAGTCCCAACTGATATGAGCATTCATTGAGGTAGTTCCCAACATTTTGCCATCTTACAAGTTCTTTTCTAAGGTTTTATATATATATTTTTTGTAAAAATCAGCCATAGATCTGACATTTTAAAATAGTCTAGTGTTAAGAAAAGTTTTTATTAATATTGCTACTTTTAGGAGCTCCAGGGTGAGATAAAGCATACACTATGTAATAAAGCCTCATTAATGCAAATGAAATGGGAAAAAAGATTGTTCACCAACACAAAATACCAACTTTGAAGGCAATAAAGTATGTATAGAAAGTACTGCATCTGAATATCATCAAAACATTACTAGAAATGCCAGAATCTCCTAGAAACGACTATCTGCCAAGTTAGATTTATAGATCACATCACCATATAATCAGGTTTTGTCATTATTTATAAGGTCTTTATAACATAAGATTCTTTCTGTTTCAAATAGTATAAATGAAGTTCAAACTGGTTTAAATACAAAAAGAGACTATGTTGGCACATAGAGTTGAAAAATCAGAGTTCATCTGGTTTTGGCACTGCCAGATGGACAGGCTTCAAGCAGGGCCAGAATCCAGTCTAGCTCTCTCCATTGCACGCTGAAGCGTTTCTCTCCTGGTTTCCTTCTCAGGTAAGCCCTGCCAGATGTCTAGCACAATAACTGCCAGAAGTCCTGGGCCTACTTATCCTCTCACCAATCCTGCAAATAAAAGAAATTTTTTTTGCAAGTTTTTAAAAAAGTCTTACAACTGATTCGACTTTTTCTAGCATGGACTATGCGCCCATTCTTGGCCAAAAAAATAGAAGTCGGGGTTGGAGAGGTGGCTCGGCAGTTATGGTGCTTGCCTGGCAAGCACGAGGACGGGAGTTCAAACCTCAGGACCACGTACACAACAAAGTGTCTGAGTAATGAAAGTCATATGAAAAGCTAAATAAAGATTGCTTCTATCTCTCTCTCTGTCCCCTCTTGCTTAAAAAAAAAAAAAAAGAAGCCACTGAATATGTGTATCAGGATCACATGCCCATTATCTGAACCTAATAGTGACTTCAATTGTATTAAACCTCATAGAAATTTGGTCATTAAATAAAGGGCATGGGGATGCTGTTACCAGAAGGAAGAATGTATGCCAGACTAGTGGACACAACAGTCATTTAATTAGAGTACTTTAAATTCCCAGCACCACTTGGTGCATCAAAACTCCTCTACCACACTACTAAATGCTACCAAGTTCTTTCCCTTGGGGACCCATTCTGTTGCCAATAAATATCAAAATTCTTCCCTATGTTGAATTAAAATTTGCTTCTTTGGATTTTGAAAACATTGGCCTAGGCTTGGTTCTCTAGAGTACAGCACCCTGAAGTATTTGAGGTCAGATGTTGTGCAAACCACGTCACCCTGTCATATTCTTGTCTCTAGTTGTTTCCTTAACGACACATTTTCCAGAACCTTTTCCTTGGATACGCCTTTCCAGACATTTTCTTGTTTGGTTATGTTGCTTTTAACTGAAGTGACTAAAAAATATGACTATAAAAGAATGTCTTTGAAAGATAAATAGCATTATAAAGAAACAAATTTATTCCATAAATGCAGACTATTCTTTGGTTAACCATGACCCATCTTTCTACAAGCAGTTTAATTTTGTTAGCATAGCAATCCTTGAACGTGGAGGTAAATATGCAATAGGCTGCTTCCCCTGCCCCCTCAAGGAGGTCTCAAATTATGCCTTCTGGGCCTGTGTAATTATTATTAGTGCACAATGCACACTTTCACTTCTTTTTTTAAAATTTTTATTAAGGAATTGAGTCGTTGTACAATCATAAATCCACATAAAGTAACAATAAGATATGCATTTGATCCTAAACATAGTTACCCCATATCACCCACACCCCAGACTCTTGATTCTTCTGTATTATTATTATACCCTTATAAGAGATGTGTGTGTGTGTGTGTGTGTGTATGATTGTAAATTTTCCAGAATTAAATGATTGCATAACTATTATTCAACTTCTCAGGGGGTAAAGAGTATGCTACATTTTTGATTATCTCCCTAGATCTCTCCCTCTCCTCCCCACCCCCTGCCTGTTCCTTTTTCCCTCCCTTCGTACATGTCTATGGTTCCACTAGATTATGTGTTGCTATGCCTTTGGTGGGTCTAATCCATGAGTTTGATTACCTTTCACACAAGCCTGGGTTCAGCTCTAGCCTCCACAAATGAGGGAAAACATTTGACCCTTGACTCTCTGGGTTTGGCTAACTCCGATCACCATGATTTCTTCCATTGCCATTCATTTACTTTCAAAGGCCACAATATCGTTGTTTCGTTTCTTTTTTCTTTTTTTAAGAGAGAGCGGGATAGTGAGAGGAAGAGAGAAGGACAGAATCAATTTTATTTTAGTTTTTCATGTGGCTTTCATTGCTCCAACGCTTCATTGTGTACGTGGTGCTGGGGTTTGAACCCAAGTCCTCGCACATGCCAGGCAAGTATTGTAACGGCTGAGCCACGACTCCAGCCCAATACCATTGTTTTTGATAGCTGAGTAGAACACTTTCACTTTGAAAACCTTACTTTGCTCAGGCTACTCTTGAGTAACTGTCAGCATAAATGTATCTATGGCTTACAATTTATAAGTAGGTTCTAACAGAAGTTTTGGCAATGTGTTAGATGTAACAAAACATATAAACTGCCCAATTTTGGATTTCAAAGGGTGCTGACTGAGCCAAGTAGTCTCAATGTGGGATTTGCTTTCAAATATTTTTGTTTGATCAGTGCTAGGTTAATGATGCTTCCCACATTTTTCTTACACATTGCAGTTAATCAGGGCACAATATGATACTTGTGGCACTGTCAGATGTTATGATTTCAAGGGAAAAATGGCTATGAAGCCATAGTAAACACACACTATTGTTTTGTAGCTGAAAGGATTCTGTTTTTATCATCATATTGTTAATCTATGAGCCATACAATTGCTGTTAATTAATTTGCATTTAATGTTATTACTGACTTGTTTAGGTTTATGTCTACTGGCTTACTTTTGTTTTCTATTCGTCTGAATTGTTCTGTATCTTCATTTTTTTCTTGCCTTCTTTTAGATTTTTTTTTTTTAAAGAAGTTAAGTTCTATTAGCTTGGTAAGCATATGTATTTTTATGTCTTTGGATGTTTCCCTGGAGGTTGCAACATATGAATCAACATATTTATCAAGTTTTAGTGTAAATTAGCACTGCTATCACTTCCAAATAATACAAGGAGCTTAAAATATTAGGGCTCCATTTAACCCATTTCAACTTTGCTTATGTAATATACATAATTTCCAACTCCAAGAGAAACCATTACTTAATATGTCAGTATTCAGTGTCACTGTGAGTGGTCAGTTTAGATTTATCCTTGTAATTACCATTTCTGGAGACCTCCATTTCCTTCTTATCTTCTAACCTTCCTCTGGGATATTTCCTTCTTATCTTCTAACCTTCCTCTGGGATATATCCCTTCAGGGGTTAGTTTGAATTAGCTGATCTATCATTCCTGGAAGTACAAGTCTCTACTTAATTGCTCAACTTTGTAAGTCTCTTTTGCTGCTTTTTTTTTTTTTTAAAGAGAGGAGGGCAGTGTGACAGAGAGACAGAGAGAATCAATTTTTTTTTTTTTTTTTTTAGTTTTTCACATGGCTTTCGTTGCTCTGACACTTAGTTGTGTATGTGGGTTGCTGGGGTTTGAACCCGTGTACTTACGCATGCCAGGCAAGCACTGTAACCACCAAGCCACGGCTCCAGCCCCCTCTTTGCTGCTTTTAAACTCAAGCTTCCATCTTGAACTTTATTCATTTTCTGAATACTGTAAATAGCCTAAGGGAAATGCAGTGTATAGTATAAAATATAGGTGGTGTTAGACATATGCTTAGGTGATTCCTAAACATATTGATGAGCAATTCAATTTTCCCATTGAAAATGCAGGGTGGTGCCCAGAACTGAGCACAAAACTTCTTTTTTTTTTGTGGGGGAGAGGTCTTTCCAGAATTCAGTGAGACATCTGAACTCTAATTCTCATTTCTGAACTCTGCATTTTTATTCAGCAATCCATAATAATGTCATTATTATGTATTTCAATTATTACAACCATGCTTGGCTACTACTGACCTCATAATTAACTAAAATCCATAGGGCTTTTTCACATACCTACTGATATGCCCGGCAACCTATAGCAATAGAGGTATACTAGGCTGTAACCTACTTGGGAGACTAAATTTTATTTGACTTTGTATTCTTAAGGCTTTTATAGTTCCAACAGGTAATAGATATTTAATACATGTTTATTGAGTAAGACGGTGAATAAATCCAAGGAGTTTTTTAAACTTAAGCAGAAAACTTTGCATTTGTACTTTAAAGTTGTACGTATGACTAACTGTCAGATACATGATTTAAAACAAGCAACATGTTCCTGTGCTTAAAACATAGCTTGAGATCTGGAATGGTGCTGCATATAATCCAGCAACTCGAGAGATTGAGGCGGAAGGGTCACAAGTTCAAAGCCAGCCTCAGCAATTTAGTGAGGCCCTAAGCAACTTAGTGAAACCCTGTTTCAAAATACAAAATAAAAAGGGCAGGGATTAAGTATCCCTGGGTTCACTTCCAGGTACCAAATTAAAAAAAAAAATTCAAACATTTTTTAGACAATACCATCAACTGTGGGAAATAAATAAACAAATGAAATTTAAATGTAAAAGGTCACCTAGTAGAGTATCCATGCTTACTTGGTAAAGTCAAGACTTAAAACTTGGTAAAGTCAATACTGTCTTCAAAAATGTTTAATTATCACGTATATAAATTATCATGGTAAAGTAAACAAGAATAAAATGAATTCAACAGATTTCTGTCTGTAACTATCTACAAGCTCAGTTTAATACAGATATTGCAGAAGTATAGAATAAGCAAAAAATAGCTTAAATAAAATGCTTAAACAGAGCTCAGTTTAATACAGATATTGCAGAAGTATAGAATAGGCAAAAAACAGCTTAAATAAAAATGCTTAGACAGAGTAGCCTGTTGTAGCCCAAAAACATGATAGAGACCATTTAGTTCAACTCACTCTTTTTGTATAGGATAAAGTTGAATCAGAAAGGATAAGCTTTTTTCCTAAGGTCATGTGATTGGATTTGCAGAAATAGGTAAAGAACTCAGATCCCCAGCCAGGAAGTACAGGACTTCTTTTATTTACTCTGCCCCCTGCCTCCCAGCATTAAGGACTCTCACGGGCCTCTCTCACTGAGCTACATCCTCAGTCTTTTTTATTTTTTGAGTTAGGGTCTTGCTAAGTTGCCCAGGCTGGGCTTGAACTTGCAATCCTCCTACCTTCATCTTCCCATATTGCTGGGATTATAGGCTTTCAACAAGGTGTCTGTCTGGGGTTTTCTGTCTTGATGAAGGTCATCTGGAAAACTCTTTATTTTTATTTTTTTAAAGAGAAGGAGAGAGAGAGAGAGAGTCAATTTTACTTATTTTGTTCATCTGGTTTTTGTTTTTCAACACTTAGTTGTATAAGTGGTGCTGGGGTTCAAACCCAGGTTCTCACACATGCAAGGCAAGAGCTCTACCTCGAGCCACCTCTCCAGCCCAGAAAAAACACTTTTAAAATCTTTGTTAATTTGCTTCTGAAGAAGAAAGCTTGATTTTGTTGATTAATGTTTCAATGGCCTTATTTTCTTGAATAGCTCCAGGAGTATTCTAAATATAAATTCTTCTAGTTATGAGGTTTCCCTGTAGTAGTTGGTGAAAAAAGGCAGATTGAATGAACTATATGAAGGATGGGTATTATTAATTTATTTTATTTTTGAGAAAAAGGAAAAAGAAGTGTTATTGCTTTATTAGCAAAGAAGAAGCACAGGGGACTCTGGTCCCAGAGGCCGTGGTTCTGCCCACCACAGGGAACAGAGGATTTTCAGCAAGGTGATTCAAAGACTCCATTCTGGTTGTGTCCTGACAGAGATCCTAATTCTCTGGTTAACTTGGGAGATATCTTAGATATTCTGGGCCATCCCTGAAATCTGAATTACTTCATTCCTGTGATGGGAGTGTGCTCAAGGACAGATAACTGAGCCTAGGTTGGGGAAGAAGGGTAATTTTCTTTCCCCCAAGATTAGGGAGGGGAAGATTAGGGAGAAGAGAAAAAAATGTTCATTTAAAAATAAATCTCAGTGGCAGAGCAATACAGGCTATATTCAAAGCATGAAGTGGCCCACTGTTAATTTCCCCACTGTCAATTTCTACATTCCATTTCTCTGGGTAAATGGGTGACAACCTCTTCAAGCTGCTTCCTGCTTGAGAAGGTGAAGTTGGAGGGAAGTGACCCGAAGTCTGTGTTCTCCATCAGATGGGGCATGAATAGTTAGGGGTATTTAACATCAGGGCAGTCCAGAGGTCTATGGCAGCAGTTGGCAGATAGCTGGACAAGATATACATGAGGCAGAGAGCCTGAGAGGATAGCAATAAGCAAGACAGCAAAGTATTACTTTTCTTTCTTTTTGTTAACAATTAATGCAAAAGTAGTTCACATTTCAGCCAATCTCTGAAAACCATGAAGGCGATAACTCACTAAAACTTAAGGTAGGATCCAACATGCCATTGATTTGAGATGGAGGCTATTTAAGGCTTTAGAAATATTAGCAGTTGTTAGAAACGTATACACAACATTTTGTTTTTATATTGGCACAGGTGTGCCCTTGAGCAGTAGTTAAGAGATCTAATGTCATCTGGACAGATAATTTATCACCTAAACTGCAACATTTCTGAGAGTGAAAGTGGAATCTATTAATAATTATGCTGGAATAACAGATGCAAACCAGGACAGTCCCAGAAAAACAAGGATAGTCAAATGGACAAATACATGTTTGTTTTGTAGTCGTTTTCCACAAGGAAGCTGTGGACAAAAGTTCTGGTAATGGGAGTTGGGGTGGAGGCCCTATTGCACTTGTTCATATTAAGTATGTACCTTAATAAACAAATTCAATTATTAGATTCAGTTCATGCAAATAAAACACCTATAATTTACACAACCAGAAATTATACGTCTCTGATTTCATTTGGGGCATCGGCGTTAGTAACTATAGCATGAGTCAAATCTCAGGCAGGTTAGGGAAAGTACAAGTTGTTTTGAGACATCTCAGCCCCTCTCTAGTTCCATTACTAATCACGAAAGCAACGCACGTTTTTGTTTTCTTCTTGACTTGGGTCACATTCCATTGTGCAGTGATGCAAGAGTTTTAATCAAGCAAAGAAGAGTAACGAGCAAGTTGGGAGATCCAGTCCTAAAACCTCACGTTTGGTAACATGTAACCAGAACTTGGAGTCTAAGGACATGTGACCATTTGATTTGTAAGGTTAATTGTATGTCTGTTTACATTTGGCATTTTTTTTCTAAGAGGTTATACTGGGAAAGCAAAGAGCAGGTTATATGGTTCGCTTGTCTGAGAAAAAAAATAATAAGTCCATGAGTCTTCTAGTACTTTTCCTACCACATTGGAATGTATGAGCCTGGCCACCATACCTCTTCTCTGTCAACAGCAGAAGTCTCTTAACTTCTGCTTATAACCAGTAGTTTCCAGGTGGGATGCAATTAGAATCATCTGGAGAGATGCAGAAAAATCCTGATGCACAAACCACACCTTGGATCAATGAAATGATCATCTCTGGTGGCAGAGCTCAGGCATCAGTAATTTTTAAAGATTGTAAATAATTCCAATATATGGGTAAGTCAGCAGCACAATCAGCTCCATCCCCAGCTCTGGAATCATTTATGGAGCTCCTTTGAAGAGTTCTACCTTGGTGCTCCAACATGTCTGAAGGATTCAAAGCTAGTCTGACTCACCAGTTCTTGTAACCAAGTTCTTAGAGTCGTAGAGAAGTAAGAAGAAGCAGGATCGTTAGTTTTGGATTTCCGTGGCTTTATTTATTTTTTTTTATATTTGAAAGGGACAGTTAGTTTTTTTTTTAATCTGGTTTTTGTTTTTTCTCTACTTAGTTGTATATGTGGTCCTTGGGATCAAACCTGGGTTCTCATATATGCCTGCCAAGCACTGTACTACTGAGCTACCTCTCTGTGAACTGAACCAATAACACCTTTTGCTAGACTGATACTGTTGTTCACCTTGTTAATTAAATCAAACCTTATCTCTCATCTACTCTAGTTTTGGAAGCTACACTTCTACAAGTAGTTAGAGCCCTTGATTACATTCTAGGACTCAGCCTTTGCCTTGTTTGTGGGGATTCTATCTCAATGACTGTAATTTCCCTGGACACCTGTCTGGTGACTCAGATTCTGCTCTCTACTGATGGATTTCCCCAAACTTATCTTTCATGCACATGTGTTTTTATATGCTATGCCTTCCGAATTTACTGTTCCTGGGCTTCTGCCCACTAACCAATGGCATGTTCCAGAACTTCTCTGTGGATATCATTGATGTCTGTTGGCTATAAGCACACACTATGTACCAAATTGTACTGACCTGACAAGATGTCTTCCTAGTATTAATCACTGGGCTATCACCCAGATTATACCTCAATTATAGGGAATGTACTGGGATTATTCATTAACTCAATAACAATGGAACATTTACCAAACCCTTTGGATCTGCACACAGGGAGTTTATAGCATGGTGGAGGAAGATGTTCTATAAAAGATGTAATAAGTACAGTGACTGGGACAGTTCCAGGCCTAGACTACCCCTCAATCCTCTTTTCATACCAAAATATCATAGCATAGGATCATTGTTAAAAAAATTATTTTAGTGTCATTTTTGGAAGTGACCTCCAAGGGAAATAGTTGTTGTCTATATGAACTTGTGTTAGATACTTATATATGCTCTATGTGATTGTTTGTTTTGTTTTGGTAATCTTTTCAAAACTCATTTCCTTCTCCCCAGCATACTGCAGGCACACCTCAAGTCTATTTAGGGGTCATTGCAAAGTACCTGGTATGAGCTCCATGCTTTTCCTCAGGAACACTTTAGTATGCTGTATGGAATGAAGTATCCTCTGGCTCTATCCGTCAATTTCTGTAAAGAATTCACATGTCTGTTAGCAAACTGGTCTGAGAGCTTGCTGGTGGTCTTGCCAGCAATCTACATCACGGAGCAGTGGGGTTGTTTTTACCCTTGTGCTTATGGCCCCAACATTTCTAATGCCCCTTGCTTTCTGTTTTTGGTGGCTGCCTGCTCCTTTTTATGACCTTCCTGGGGGATGAAAATGCCCACTGCTGCCCAGGGCAATTGAGTTGTATATGGCTTGCAGGGGTGGTAATGATGACGGTGATGATGGTGACAATGAAAGATGATGATAGTGGTAATGATGGTGGTGATGATGGCGGTGGTTTTAGAACTTTAGGAAATTCAGAAGTAGTTTACTGCCTCCTGGACCCTCCACTCATGACCCATTAGCCTTAAAGTTGTCCAGGTTTCTTTATGGTGATGAGGGATGGCTTAATAAATGTTACAAAGCAGGCGAAAAGGCTAGCATAGTAAATCTTTCTCCACTACTAGACACCCAGTCTTCTTGTACTGGTTTCCTAGGGTGCCCTCTGCTGGGCCC
The DNA here is from genome assembly GCA_004027875.1 of Aplodontia rufa. Lineage (NCBI taxonomy): Eukaryota > Metazoa > Chordata > Mammalia > Rodentia > Aplodontiidae > Aplodontia > Aplodontia rufa. The sequence goes on along the minus strand of PVKS010002391.1, from coordinate 91,143 downwards.
CAATTAGGTTTTCTGATTCTGGGCAATAGCCCATGAAACTCAGGTTGTAACTCTCATAAAGAATGTGCAAGTGCCATGTATGTTGCACACCTTAAGAACACTAGTGTGTTTTTCAGGCCAACAAACTAGGTAAACTAATCACTGTCAATGTTTTTTATTGCATAAATGGGAAAAACCTAGCACCCCTGCCAGATCATGACATTCATTTCCACAGTGACTTTGTGGAGATACTACTCCTATTGAGTGTCTAGCTCACCAGTAACTAATGGGTGGGAATGGAAGCCAGGAACACAGGAAGGGCTTTCTGAGAAATCAAAGATGAAAATATTTTTGAACAGGCAGAACCTTGTGGCTCCCCTCAAATTACACTGTGTAGGCAGCTGTCTTCTCTATGTCTAGCTATATGGCCAACCCCCATGGAGTTATTTCTCACCTCGCCAGCCAGAAGAATGCACACCATTGTTTTCTTTCAAGTTTTTATGAAGAATGCCCTGAGCTCTTTGGATGGTATTATCTAAATTCTAATAACAAGTAAGCACATGGCATTGTTTTGTGGACTAGTTTATCCGTAAAGATGTGTGTGGAGTGTACAATCATTGGCATGACCTCCGCTGCTTTGTGTACTTTCTCGTCTACTGAAATCAGTTGGGCAATCCCTGTCTGTAATCACATTTCCCAAGAACTGGTTCGAGCCAGTCTTCATAAGAGGAACTATTATGAAACCACCTCAAGAGGATATTTACTTTGTTGAAGATTTTCTGAAAGATACACTTAATTTGAAAATAAAATTGTTTTCTTTTGGCTCCTAGCTAGCCCCTTGGAAATCATTGACGCTTGGGGCTTGGTTGGATTAGAGAGGAGATGACCTGCTAGGCCTGCCCTGCTTTTTTGTGTGGCTTTGCTCATTGTCTAACTGGGTATTTGCATAGTTGTCGAATGTGTGTGGGTTTCACGTTATTATCAAGCTAATAATGTGCCCAAGATTAGGAACTTAGAGATCATAGCATAGTTTTTGAAGGTTCACTTTTTTCTTTAAAATTTATTGGGAATTTTGTATCTCTTTCTTTAACATGTCCATGTTTGATTTAAAATAATAGTAACTTTTTACATTGATTTCCAGTTATTATTAGATCTCTTCTGTCCAAATCTTCAGTTAAGCAAATACTCTAGTGAGAAACATCTTTAAGTCATAGCTCCTGATCTAAAATTATGTATCCCCAGGGATATACATATCCAAATTCAGGATGCAGAAACCCAAAGGAAGAGTGAGAGGGGGTCATTTAAGGGGAGCACATACTAAGGATCTACTAGCAGGTAGGGATCATGCCTTATTGTGAATGACTTTCACAGGACAGAGCAGCTTATCCTAAGATCTAGTGCACACTCCTGGCAAGACAGGAATGGTAGAAATTATCTACATTGAGCTGGAAATGAAGAGAAAATAAATTTGAAATACAGAATCATCAAGATGGACACGGAAGAGGCAGAAATGTGGTGAAACTAATGCAGATTCCTCGGGTTTCCTATGTACTTGTGGGACTTATACTTGTAGATGCACAATATAAATGGTCTGGTATGGAAATAAAGGGGAGAGTTCTGCCTTTCCCTCTCTTTCTTTCTTCCTCTCTTTTTCTTTCTTTTCTTTTGAGGGGGTGTGTGGTACTGGGAATTGAACCCAGGGGCTCTTTACCACTGAGCCACATCCCCAGCCCTTTTTATTTTAATTTTTTCATCCTGAGGCAGTGTCTCACTAAGTTGCTTAGTCTTGCTAAACTGCTGAGGCTGGCTTTGAACTTGTGATCCTCCTGCATCTGCCTGTTGAATCACTCTGATTATAGGCTTGCACCATTGTGCCTGACTTGAAGATTCTTCTTAATAACAAAGAGACTGAGGACACTGGCTGAGAGCCAGGGACAGGGTTGAGAGGGAGTATAGAAATACATTAAGTTGCTTGACCCTCCTAGCTACCTAGTACCTCTCCCCACTCTCCAGCAGCTGTAGTTACCTTGCAATTAGATGAAGCAAGTTGACCAGGACTAATGGAACCGTGGGTGAACACCCAATCCAAGCTACTTCAATCAAATATTTTAACTTGAGAATCTCTAACTGCCAACAGGTATGCCAATTAACGGCATTTGTTTGTTTGAAATGAAGAGATTCCCAGGAGATATGGGAAGCCAGGCCTGTTAAGTGAATGGAGAAACTGAGAGCAGCATACAAAAGAAGAAAAGAAAAATACACAGAAGAGATGAGGAAGCATGGAATGGAGAGGGAGAGGGAGAAGGAGACAAAGTAACCAAGACAGAGAGACATAGAGAAAGATAAGAAAATCAGAGGATGAGATTTTCCTGGAGTGTATTCAACTTCCTGCTGCCAGCGCCAATCCCTCTGCATGGGCCAGCTGTGCTTTCTATGAGTTGTTTTATATCCTTCCAATACATTCTTATTTCTCACTCAAACTAATGGTGTCCCTGGGTGAAAAGATATCCAAGAGTTTAGGAAAAGCAAAGACATAATAAAAAGTATCTTATTCTCTCCTTTATTTCTTCCCTCCAATCTTTCTCCATTCTCCCTTCTTTTTCTCTTTATCTTTCTTTCCACATGGGTTGCCTCAATCCAGGATTATTGGGAAATTGAGGCAAAGGTTTTCTTTCTTTCCTAACCCCTAACCCTTTTCATCCTTACCTCTTTCTATTTTTAACTTCCTCATCTCCCTACCAGAGAAAGGGAGCCTCCTTTCCTTTTCCCTTCTTTTTACCTAAGTCTTGACCATCTTTGCCTTTATAAAAAGTAAATATTCAGGGGTACAGTTCTTGCCTATTTTGCACGAGTCCCTGGGTTTGATCTCTGGCAGCACAACACACACACATACACACACACACACGGTGGAGAGGAGGGGAGTGAAGACATTCCCAGGACCATACAGGCACATACAAAAAATGTGAAAATACAACACATGAAGTATATTTAAAATAATCCATTTGCTGCCAGACACAGTGGTGCATACCTGTAATCCCAGACACTTGGGAATCTGAGACAGGAGTTTTACAAGTCCAAGACTAGCTTCAGCCATTTAGTGAGACCCGGTCTTAAAATAAAAATAAATAAATATAAGGACTGTGGATGTAGCTCAGGAGTAGGGCACCCCTGGTGTAATCTCCAGTATGCTCCCCATCCCCCCCAAAATCAAATGAAATAGTCCATTTACTAACTATACTGAATTACTTAACTGGTGCATTATGATTACATTGTGACCTATTCAAACATGCATGTGAGATGATTTGGTCAATTTTATTCCCCAGTATCTCCCCATCCCCTTCCTCAACTCTACTTGTCTCTTTTATATTTGCATGAAGTCCCTTTTTTGTAATTGTTTGCAATTGTTTGATTTCTAGCTTTCACATTAGAGCAAGTGAACAACCATTGAGTTTTTGATTGTGGCTTATTTTACTCAATATAATGCTCTCCAGGTCCATCCATCTTCATGAAAATGACATAATTTTGTTCTTTAAGGCTGAATAATGCTACATTGTGTATATATACCACATTTTCTTTATCTAGTCCTCTATTGGTGGATACCTAGGCTGGTTCCATAACTTTGCTATTGTGAATTGCACCACTATAAACATGGGTACGTGTGGTATAGTGGTATTCGGACTTTAATTCTTTGGGGAAAATACCAAGGAGTGGTATAGATGGGTATTGTGTGTTCCACTCCTAGTCTTTTGAGGAACTTCCATACTGATTTCCATGGTGGTTGCACTAATTTACAATCCCTCCAACAGCACATAAGTGTTCCTTTACCCCAAATTCTTGCTATTTATTACTATTTGTATTCTTGATGATTGCTGTTCTAACTGGAGTGAGATGACATCTCAGTGTTACTACACTGCATTTTTTTATGGTTCACCTAATAAGATGCATGTTTATTTGATCATAATATAAAATTTTATTTCTGACTACACTGAATTTTTTTAATGAAACTTTTCTTTTTTATTGGTTTAGCATCACTTTACATAATGAAGGGATTCGTTGGTTCACATTCGTATATGCATATGATTTATACGCCTGCCTGGGTGTATTTGGGTTTCTTATGGCAGTCAAGTACTCTACAGTATTGAACACTCCCTATTTCCCTCTCTCTCTTCCCTCCCTTTCTCCCCCTCCTTCAGATTTGGTGGGTCTATTAAGTAAACTTGACTAACTTCCACCCAATCTTAGATTTTTATTCTAACTTCCACACGTGAGAGAAAGCATTTGACCCTTAAGTCTCTGGGTTTGGCTTGTTTCCTCAGCATGATTTTTTTCCATTTCCATCCATTTACCTGCAAAAGCCATGATGTCATTCTTTTTTTTTTTTCTTTTTAAAGAAAGAGATGACAGTGAAAGAGAAAGAAAGAGAGAAGCAATTTTTATTCAGTTTTTCATGTGACTTTCATTCCTCGGACACTTCGTTGTGTACGTGGTGCTGGGGTTTGAACTTGTGTACTTGTGCATGCCAGGCAAGCGCAGTAACTGCTGAGCTACTGCTCTAGCCCTGATATCATTCTTTCTAATAGCTGAGGAGAATTACATTGTGTGTGTGTGTGTGTGTGTGTGTGTATATATATAAATATGTATGTATGTTTATATACACATATGTGTGTGTATATATATATTGCAGTTTTGGGATCCATTCATCCAGTGAAGGGCATCTAGGTTGTTTTCATAATTTTACTATTGTAAATTGAGTTGCTATAAACATTGATGTTGACTACATTGAATTTTAAGGGGCAGCTTCAGTCTGGCTTGATAGTATTTATATGTAATAAACAAGAATGTTTACTATTCCCTTCGAAATTTAACCTAATGTAGTGTTTTACTTGAGGAAATAACTTCTCTGGTTCAATCAGTTCCAATTATGCTAACTGGACCTTTAAAAATTTGATGATCTTCACTGAACTGAGAGAGAAAGAATTGCAAATGAGAAATAAAAGACCTAGATTTGTTAATTCACTTGAAAGACAATATAGGTCAAACATAAGAGTTACACCTTTACGTTGTCCAATTTTTTGCTCTTTTGAGAGGGCCACATTAAGGATGCTACAGCTTAGTTAGGCCTGGGTTATTTTTATAAATGGAACGAATGAATCATTGCAAACTCACCTGATCAAGGCAGACAAATTCCTAAAAGGAATGTTGGTTTTCCTTCTTGCATTTTGTATGAAAATGGGGAAGATGTAGCTTAGTATGAATAGACAGAAAAGACAAGCTGTCTTCTCACTTGGTGCTGCTTCTCACTGGCTAGCTACAGGAAATTCAATGTGGCACAATTTCCCTGGTTTTAAATATTTTTCACTTTTATAAACTGTGAAATCCTTTCTTTGAACAAAGATGCAAATATGTACGTTAGATGAAAGTAGATGTCCCAGACTGGATTGGGCTGGATGGGCAGACAGGACTAGAGTCACTTTCCTCTTGCTCCTTGCGCCCCATGGCCCCAGGACTCTGCCCACTCCATCCCACCCTCCTGCCTCCACCATGGCACATCCACTCATTCTCAGGGTTTTGTCCCATACACCCAGAAATCCCCAGACTGAAAGATCTCCACACCTGCCTCGACCTCATTAATTCTATAGTTCTATGAGTTGTTTTGTTTTGTTTTTTTTAAAGAGAGGGACAGTGAGAGAGAAACAATTTTATTGAGTTTTTCACATGGCTTTAGTTGCTCCAACACTTAGTTGTGTACATGGTGCTGGGGTTTGAACCCAGGTCCTCGTGCTTGCCAGGCAAGTGCCGAAACCACTGAGCCACAGCTCCAGCCCCTCTGTGAGGTTTTTAATGAAAACTCTATGGAAGGAAAAAATCTCATTTGCTCTGATTAGTGTTTACGAAGGCTCTCTGATGACTCTGCTATTTAGGATTCAAGGGGCAGCTGGTGTGGGAAATCAGATTTTTATTGAAGTTGCCATTTTAAATGCTAGAAATCACTTTGTGTATGTATTTTTTACAAAGAGAAGATCCCTCCTGTTCCATGAGTCTATATTTGCATTTTGATGGAACTTCAGGGGAAGGGAATGTGCTCATAAAGGCAGTAGAAAGTGATTTTCCATTCTCGCCTGGTTTGCAAGTACATCTCTTCTCAGGAGCTCAGAATCTGTACTGCTGCTGGCTTAGGGACCTGCGCACCACTGTTTTCCTTCTCCCATCAGCCTCTTCTAATGGTAAGGGCCTTTGGAGTCAGGGTTTTGCAGTTTACCAGAAGAGCCTAATCTGGATGGGGAGATTTTTAAAGTTTCACTTCGAAGTAAGTACAGTTGGACAGACTAACACATATGCACTTCCCAAGTGCTACTGTTCTAGGTGAAATGTGACCCTCAAAATTTTATATGAAGTCTTTTTGGTACTGGGGATTGAACCCAGGGACTCTTAACCACTGAGCCACATCCCCAGCCAGTTCATTTTCTATTTTGAGATAAGATCACACTAAGTTGCTTAAAGCCTTGCTGAGTTGCTGATGCTGGCTTTGAACTCACAATCCTCATGCTCAGCCTCCTGAGTTGCTGGGATTATAAGTGTCTGCCAGCACACCTGGCACCTGTATGAAGTCCTAATCCTGAGGATCTCAGATTATGACCTTATTTGGAAAAGTAGATATAAGTAGTCAAGCTGAGGTCATCTGGAGTAGGGTGGGCTCTGGTCCAATGTGATCATGTCCTTATAAAAGGAGGAAATTTGGACACAGACACACACACAAATAGAACAGCACATGAAGATGAAGGCAGAGACTGGGTGAGATGCTGCAGAAACCAAGGACTGCTAGACATCCCCAGGAAACCACGGGAAGCCAGGGGAGAGGCAGATTGTCCCTCAGCCCTCAGAAGGCACCAACCCCGCTGTCTCCAGAGCCCTGAAAGGATGCCTTTCTTTTGTGTAAATTGCCCAGTTTGTGACACTTTGTAAGTTGTTTCCAGAAGTAAATACAACTGCCATCATTAATAATCCTTTTACTGGGTGATTCCTAAATGTTAATAACTTCTGCAGCAGTGTTATGACTTTTGCTTATGGTAGTATGTCACCAGGATTATTACTTATTTTATGTATTTATTAACTAATATACCATATTAGTTAATTTGGTATACCAAACATAAGAGAGAGAGAGAGAGAGGGAGAGGGAGGGAGGAAATTTTTCTTTCAGTGAATTTGCAGTATAAATACTTAAAAAAAACCTGACAATCTGGGTTAAAATACAGTAAATATCCCTTATAATGTGTGACTGATATCATGGGAAAAGAAGGGAAATTTCTAGGGTTCAAAAAGCATTGTGACTCCATCATCTGCTTTCTGCCCCTTGCCTGCTTCAGCCAAGTGAGCACCACCTTTCACTCTGGACCACCTTGGCCTTTCCTATGAGATGTATGGACGTAGGTTTTACTTCACTCTCCTGTGACACCTGTTCTTTTTTGAACTGGAGATTCAACCCAGAGGCACTTAACCACTGAGCACATCCTCAGGTCTTTTGATTTTTTATTTTGATACAGGGTCTGGCTAAGTTGCTTTGAGTCTCACTAAGCTGCTGAGGCTGGCCTCAAACTTGCGATCCTCCCAAATTGCTGGGATGTGTGCCACCATGCGAAGCTTTCCCTAACACATTTTTTATTGATTCTTTTTAGTTATACATAACATTAGGGTCCATTTTAACATAATTATAAAAGCATAGAGTTTAATTTGCTTAATTCAATTTCCAGTTGTTTTCTTTCCCTTCCCTCCTCCCTCTCCCTGTTCCTTTCTCTCTACTAATCTTTCTGCTATTTACTTATTGTTTCTTATTAGTTTCTTGTGGATATACATAAAGGTGAAATTCATTGTGGTGTACTCACATCTGGACATAGGAAAGTTGGCTCAGATTATTCATTCCACTGTTCTTCCCTTTGCCTGTCCCTCCCACTCACAATAATTCCCCTGTCTACTCAACTGATCTTGTTAATTTTGATGAAACACCCCCTTTTTTCATGTCTCTCCCTCCTTATTTTGTTCTAGCTTCTACATATCAGAGAAAACATTTGACCTTTGACTTTTGGGGTCTGGCTGCCCTATGATAAATGAATGGGTAAAGAAACAGTAGTATATATACACAATGGAGTATTACTCAGTCATAATGAATGAAATTATGGCATTTGCCAATAAATGGTTGCAAATGGAGAACAACATGCCAAGTGAAATAAGCCAGACACTGACACATTTTTATCACCTTACTGCAATGTGAAAGAAACAGCCAGAGGCAAAATTAAAAGACATTCTTATGTAATAAATTCCTTTAATTTTTCCAAGTAGCAATGTGTTGGCAATATAATTCTGATTATTGTGAGGTTGATTATTTTTACATTGTTACTTAACATTATTATGAGTGCATATCAGTAGAAGTAAGCAAATTTTGATTTTTGCATTATAAGTAAATTTTTTTAAATCTAAAATGTTAACTTCCTTTTCCATAATTGAAAAAAGGACAAATCTCTTCCTGTTGGCATTTTCAAAGGTCCATATATCAGGCGTTACTTGAGATTTACTTATGATGACTTTATTTAGCCAATCTCTTTCTAAAAATATTTAAATTTGAAAAAATTAAATGACTATAGGTAGTATTTATTGTCAGAAATCTTAACAAAAATCTCTAACAATGAACAAGCTAAGGTTGGCAGAATAAATGTAATAATTGAACTAGTTTTATTTAGAGTTTGATAACTTTTAATAGCATGATTAATTCCCTCCCATGCTCTTTTATTCTATGAAGAACATTCTAGAACTTAAACCATTCCACAGAGACCTAATTTCCAATTACTTAATCGCCTCTTCTGGTTCTCATCTGAGTCTGTCTGGGCTCTCTATGGGCTTTTAATATATGGATTTTCCTACTGGTCTGTTAAGTATGGAGAATTTAAGATCTATTGCTTTTCATTTGCTCATTCCTTCAACAATATGGGTCAGCTCTGTAATATGCATTGCTGAGAGAGCAAAAAAGCAGAGCATTGCTCTAGCAGAGGCTAAATGGCTGTTTGCCAAACCACTTCTTCCTGGGTGCCCAGCTTGATTACGCTCCCCAGTTCCCCTTGCAATGGGTATGGCCATATGCTTGAGGCAAATGGCTTGTGGGCAGGGATCCTGCGTGGTATCAGCAGGCACTGCCTGTAAAATTTCCTTTCCCTTTTTAAGAAATGAACATGAATTAAATCTGGATGATCCACGTGATGGAACTTGGGACCCTGACTCATGCTTGGAGAAGAGCCACCTCACAATTAGGAACATCTGTTTTGGACTTCTTGTGGGAAAGAAATGAAGCCCTGTTGTATGAAGCCACTCATGTGTAGGAGCCTGCTCCTGTAATAGGGAGTGTTGCCCTAATTAATACTCTACACTTAAAAGCTAAGGACACATCTTAGAAACACTTGACAGTAGCCTGCTTTGACAGTGGTGAAGCATCCTCTGATCCAAGCACAGGGGATGGCCTGGGGAGTCAGGTACAGGGCAAGTAACTCCTGGATTGAATTTTGGTTAGGTAAGTGCCAGGCAGTCGAGAGAGAAGCAGTGTTTGAGAACTGTATGCACAAAGGCCCCCAAGGTAAGAGAGAGCAGTTTCACAGGATGAAAAGAAGTTTGGGAAGGGTTAAGTGCTGACTTACTTGGAGGAGAATGGTGAGACAGGAGTCTAGAGAGATAAAAAGGAGCTAGACCCTAAAGGAGGAGTAGACAATCTAACAGGCGAAGAATGGTGGGAAGAGGGTGTCTGGGCAGAAAAAACCTGGATGTACAAAGCTCAGAGTTATCAAAGAGCATAACGATCTATGGAGCTTAAACACAAACTGGCACGCATGGAGTGAGGTAGGAGTGGAAAATAAGTTAGGTAGGAAGATGAGAATGGAATGGAACAAAAGATCCCTGTTCTCCCTACCTCAATTCTGAGGACAACAAACTGCAGTTTGTTTTAAGCTGGCGAGTAATGGACATATTTTCTCTTTAGAAATACTACCGTGGTAGTATTTAGAAGACAGATTAGAGATTATGTTATCCTTTATTTATTGATTTTGGTACCACGTATTGAATCCAGGGTGCTCAATCACTGAGACACATCCCCAGCCCTTTTCATCTTTTCTTGCGTGACAGGGTCTTGCTGAATTGCTCAGGGCCTTGCTAAGTTGCTGAGGCTGTCTTCGAAGTTGTGATCTTCCTGCCTCAGTCTCTCAAGCTGCTGGAATTACAGGCATGCATTGTTGTGTGGGGTTTATACTGTCTTGTAATAGCATTGCTCTATTCTTTTTCCTACCAAAACGAGAGTGGGTTTTCCACTGAATTCTACCTTATTTGGTAAGAGATACCAGTTTCATTGCATTTGATCATCATCAAGTTGTATTAGATTGGAAAATATTGGAAGTGAGTGGATATTTCAGGAGCTGCCAGTATTGTCCAAAGCAGAAATAGCGGTAGTCTGAGTTAGGATGGAGTCAGAGGAAAGAGAGAGGAGGGGTGAATTCAAGAAAGAGACTAAACAACTTACAGAAGGGGCTTAGGTGGAAGCAAACGTCAGAGATAACTGAAATTCTTTAACTTGAATAAGGTAATGCTGCTCACCCAACAAAGGCCCAAGACAGAGGAAGGAGAAAACTTTTCAGGGGTAAGAAAATTTTGGATTTTGGAATGCTGATTCTGAGGCAGTGGAGGCACATCTCAGCGGGAACACTTAACTTTCATTTAGGAAGAAATGCACAGGTGCTCAAAGATCAGAAAAAGGAGGTAAATTTTGGAGTGTTAGTATACAGATCCCTGTAGAATCCTGAATGAAAGAGAGATTGTTCAGGGCGAGCCAAAGAAAGGTGGGCTGAGTATGGAAGCCACTTACATTTCAGCATCCAACCAAAGAAAAGGAGAGACTGAAAGAGGAGGAAAGCCGCACTGAGCGTGGAGCCATGCAGTCTTAGCAGCACTTTCATCAAGGAGGACAGAAATGGCTTCCATACTTGCTCATATTGAAGTCCTCGGAGGCTTTTTGGGAAAAGTTCAGAGGAGCAGTGAGGGTGGAGGTCAGATAGTGATGAATGAGAGGGAGGTATAGATGCGGAAACAGGAACCATCACTGTTATTTCTAGAAGTTTGACAAAATGTCTAGAGAGAGAGAGATGCAGGATAGAGGAACGATTGTCTTAGGAAGAGGAGCACTTGATAATGTCTATCAGGATTGAGATAGACAGTAAGGAGGAAGGCAGGGAGATGAAAAGGCCTGGATACAATGGTGGGGCAAACTCTTAAATGAGTCATGAGGAAAGGATGAGGCCTCTATTCCCACTGTTCATTTGGGCAGCTTCCAGTACTTCAATTCTGGAATACAGCCATTTCTTTTAGGTACTAGGAATTGATCCCAGGGGTCTTTACCCACCGAGCCACATACCCAGATCATTTTTTAAAAATTTGAGATAGGGTCTCACTAATGTGCTTAAGGCCTCATTGAGTTGCTGAGGCAGGTTTTGAACGTGCAGTCCTCCTGCCTCAGCCTTCTGAGTTGCTGGGATGATGGGCATGCTCCACCATGCCCATCTGGAAAACAACTATTTTTAAACAAGGGTCCCACAGAGAGGAGGAAGTTCTTTCTGTGCTGATCACCGTGAGCTTTGGCACCAATGAGACACCAGAATAAAGCAAAGAGCAATCACCCACCAGCTAGGGAGGTGTAGACTCAACACATGCATTTAAAATGGATTTGTGGAATACATTTCATTCATCTTGTAGAACACAATTCCAAAACTCTAAAGTTAAATGAGCTTACTGTGAAGAAATTATTGTTGAAAGGACTGTTTTAGAGGTCAAATATTTCAGTGGTGGGTTGTTTTTATTTTACTTTATTTTTTGTTTTCTTTAATTCCACACAAATCTCAAAAGATGTGTCTAATGTATAAAGCAAGTATATTTTTATTTGCTTCTTTGTTTTGTGAATTAATGATGAAGAAAATTAGCTACTTCTCATTAAAAAAACCTCTGGATTACCTGTAGATATGTGTTGCTTCATTTCTATTTTCCACAAGTTTTTTTTTTTTTAAAGAGAGAAGGAGAGAGAGAGAGAGAGAGAGAGAATCAATTTTTATTGTTTTTCACATGGCTTTCATTACTCTGACACTTTGTTGTATATGTGGGTGCTGGGGTTTGAACCCGTGTACTTGCACATGCTGGGCAAGCGCCGTAACTTCTAAGCCATCGCTCCAGCCCTCAACAAGTTTTTAAAAACTTTTTAAAATTCAACATTTTACAAAAATGAAATGCTTTGGGTGTTACTAGGTAGACCACAAAAATCAACAGTTAAGTAAGTTTCAAGAAAATTTGTTTTGAAGTTCTCTTAGGGGATTGCTGGTATCTGAACCTCACAAGTAAAGTACAGTTTGGACAGCATTCTACACTCAGGGAGAAATATTGATTTCATCAAGGATTTAAAACAAGGATAAAAAACAAAACGGGTGTATCAATCTAAAGAAATTAAGCATTTTTGTGGATCAGCTTTATATACTTTTATGTGAATATTTCTTACCCAAGTGATACTTTAACTTTGCTTTTATTCCTTATTGTATCTTCATATGAACTAACATTTGATTCTGTTGCACCTGCTGTCCTGGTGTTCACTTAAACTTTGATCTTTAAACAATGTGTGTGTTTAAGCTCCTATTTATTGCCTGCTGATTGTCTATTTATTCTTTCACTGACTGCACTACCTGTCGTTTGTGACTATTTTCTCAGCAGGCAAGGTAGCACCTGAGTTTTAAGTCTGATACCTGCTATAGAGCCTTAATAAACACCTTTTGATCATTTCTTTTTGAGAGGAGAGAGAAAATCAATTTTATTAATTTTTTCATCTGTTTTTTTATTTTTCTGACTTTAGCTGTGTATGTGGTGCTGGGGTTCAAACTTGGGTCCTCGCACAGCTCAGGCAGTGCTCTACTGCTGAGCCACTTCTCCAGCCCCCTTTTGATCAATTTTATTTGCTCTGCTAAAAAGTTTACAATTATCATTCAGTTAAGTAAATTCTGGTTATTATGAAATTACAACAGTATAAAGGGTCTTTCTTCAGGTTTATACGTTTAGGGACGATCTATTGAATAAAAATGTGCTCATACTGACACGCTCTTGCAATAGAGGACATTTTTATACTTTGCATAAACTTGCTTTATTTTCCAAAAAAAGGTAGATACTTGCATATTTTAAAATCTATCTCATTTTCCAGAAAAATGAAGGTTTTCACTGAAACAATATCTAGTCTCTTTAGCTTTTCTAGTCTGGTAAAATCGTAGCCGTACTCATTTTCTTGCATTTGTTCTACTTGCTGTCTTGGCAGTGGGATTTTCGGTGGGATTTCTTAAGCAATGTTTGTGTTTCCTCTGTTGTTAGAGTTTTGCTGTTTTTGAGTTTAAAGTTATGTAGTGTTTGTATACCATTATCTTCAAGAAGCTGCATTGAAATAAAGATGTTTGATTGAAGGGTAGGCTCCTGATTTTTAAAAGAATGGTATGTCTCTCTAAAGCCTGAAAGCTGTATGGGGAAGAGTGAGCTTATCAGCTGTTTTTCAGCTTTGCAAGACTTTTGTGTCCAACAGGAGCTGATCCAAACAGCTATGCCCTCTATAGAACCACTTAGCTAAGTATTGTTTTTATTTCATTTGTTTTGCATTGTGCCTTTGACTATCAGCTTTAACCCAGATTTATAAAAGGTAATATTTTTACCGAAGTACTTTTCTGTTTTTATGGTGGTAAAATATATGTAATATAAACCTTACAGTTTTAAAGTCTACAGTTCTGTGGCATGAAGTACAAACACATTAATACTGTTGCACACCCCCCCGGAATGTTTTCATGTCCCCAGCTGAAACTGTACTAACTGAACACTAACTCCGAATTTCCCTCTCTCTGACAGGCACCCTGCTTTCTGTTTCTGTGAATTTAACTATTCTGGATGCCTCATCTAAATGGAGTCATGTAGTATTTGTCCTTTGTGATTGTCTGCAAGGTTCATCCATGCTGGTGCATGTATGAGAATTTCCTTCTTTTTTTAAGATTGAATGGTATTCCACTCTATGCATACACCACACTTTGCTTATTCATCATCCATCCATGGATACTTGGGCTGTTTCCACCTTTTGGCTGTTGGTGAATATACATTTACTGTAGAAGTTACATCTTCCCATGTGTTTCATAGATTTGTAAATGCACGTTTCTTTACATTTTTATCTCCAAAATCAGGATAATTTAAAATCATTGGAGTATCATATTTTTAAAATTAAGGTATAATTAAATACAAAATAATTTGTAAACATTTATTAAATACTCTAGATTCACATCCTGTGTCATTGTACCGCAGATTTTTTTTGAAGTTTGTAACTTTTATTTAATTTTTTAATGATATCTCTTGATGAGCAGAGATTTTAATGTTTGATGAATTTCAATCATGATTTTTGCTTGTTTTTTTAAAGAGAGAGGGTCAGTGAGAGAGAGAGGAGAATCAGTTTTATTTAACTTTTCATGTGGCTTTCTTTGCTCTGAGACTTCATTTTGCATGTGGTATTGGGTTTGAACTCCTGTACTCGTGCAAGCCAGGCAAGCACTGCAAATGCTGAGCCACCACTCCAGCCCCTGTTTTTGCTTATTTTTTTATGTTTAATCCCTTTCTATGTTTTCTAAAATTATTCATGGTTGTAATTATTTTTTTCTTAAATACTTGATGTAATTTACTGGTAATGCCGTGTGGCTATAACATTTTGCTTTTAATAAAGTTTTGTTACATATTCAATTCCTTTGACAAAGGTAAAGTTATTTAGATTTTCTATTCCTTCTTATGTCAGTTTTTTTAAAAAAAGAACTTGTTAATTTCAAATAGATTCTTCAATTTAGTGGATAAAGTTACTCATATCCTCCATTATCATTTTAATATCTGTAGATGTGTAGTGATGTCCCCTTCTTGCTCCTGATATTAGTAGTTTACTTGTTCCCTTTCTCTCTCTCTCTCTCTCTCTCTCCTAATTTTCCATTTTTTTGTTTTTAAATCAGTGTTGACAGTTGTTAATTAAGTTTATTTGGAGTATGTTGATTTTTTCCTATTATTTATCCTCTATCTTATAATTTCAATATTTTCTCAGTTCTACTTTGAGCTTACTTTGAGCTTAATTTTTTTTAAGCGTAGTAGATGAATTTTATCATAGAAAGTAAAGCACAGGGAAAAGAGCAGACTTCCCCCAGAGTGGGGGAAAGGGACAGAGCTGATGAGGCAGTGAGGTTTGCCCCTTTCATATGATGTCCTCTCCTCAATTGGTCACTGCTTCCCTGCTCCTGTACCTAGAACACAGGAGCAGGGAATTCTGGTCTAGTCTTTGGTCCATGCCTTAGGCGCCAATAGAAAGAATGTGGTTCCTTACTTAGCAGCAGGGAGTGTCTGCATCTGGGCCTGTCTTGTCAGACCCTTATTAGCATTGGGGGATGTCTTTGCCCTCTCAGGAAAGATGACCATCAGTTACTTTTCTCCTCTTCAACCCACATTGTTCTGCCTACACTGAACTGCCTAACTTTCTGCTTAATTTCCTCCCTCGGTTTAGGGAAACCCAAACTGCTTTGGGGGTTCCGGCGTCGATCAGTCTGATTACTTTCGGCTGAAAAAGGGGCGTCATTGTAGGGCAAGCAGTTTTGGGTCTTCCCTTAATGTTTGGGTTGAATAAGGAGTCTGTGATAGAGGTCATCTGGAATGCTCGTGGTTGGCTCCATCTTCATTCAATAGACTCTAAGTTGGAGTGGATCTGTTGAACTTGGTGGTGGTCTTGTTCCAGAGGTATCTCGGACGTGACCCCCATCTAATGCTGGTGATGTGGATGTTGGATTCCTGTCCTCTCGGAGTTGAAGAATGAAACTGAGGGACACCGAGGCAAGAGTAGTAGACTAATTTTATTGTAGAAAGTAAAGCATAGGGAAAAGAGCAGACTTCCCCCAGAGTGGGGGAAGTGGACAGAGCCCTGAGCTTAATTTTTCATACCTTACATATACTATTATATTTTATATCTTACATATAAACATAGTATTATATTTTAGTTGGTAGTTTTTTTGTACTACAAAATATTATGTAGTATTGCATCTTTGCAGCTTTTTAATTTTAGTACTGCAAAAACATTAGTGCAGTTTAAAATCAAAAGTGCTTTAGATCTTATGAAACAGTGTTATTTTTACAACTACTAGTTTTACAGACATTATGAACAGGCAGGGATACTAGCCACTATACTAACAAGGAGCTAATATACACATTGTTGAAAAATATCACAACCTTATTGCTACAAAGAATTGGGACAACTTCTCTAAAGCTCAAAAGAATCTTAGAAAACAATTCTTTTTTTTTTTTTTTTTTTTGTACCAAGGGGCATTTAACCATTTAGCCACATCCCCAACCCTTTTGATGTTTTATTTTGAGACAGGGCTTCACTAAGTTGCTTAGGGCCTTGCTAAGTTGCTGAGGCTAGCTTTGAACTTGCAACCCACCTGCCTTAGCCTCCCAAAGTCACTGGGATTACAGGCGTGTGCCATCATGCCCAGCTTGAAAAATTTTTAAAAATTAAAACCAAGGAAAGTATATAAACAGGTAATCCACAGGAAGAAATATAGTTGATTAATAAACCTAAAAATGATGCAAATCCAAGTTATAAAAATAACAAATAAAACATATTTTCTTTTACCATTTAGATTTGTAAAATGAAAAAATATGGTCAAAACCTAGTAGTAATCTGTGCGTGGTGGTAAATCCCTATAATCCCAGCTACTGGAGAGGTTGAAGTAGTATTTCAAGTTCAAGGCCAGTCTAGGTAACTGAGTGAGATCCTAGTACACCACACACATACACACAACCTAGTAGTGGTAATTATGAATGAAAACACATGTTCCCATATTTATATTTTAGAAATATTTCCATAATGTAAAATGTATAGTCTCTTAGATGAAGTAATTTCTTTTTTAAAATACTTGAAATATTCAAAATTTACCTGTAGAACCACCCAGAAAGTTTGCAGAATGGTGAAGCTGATCCCATATTACACACATGTGATTTCTGTTCAGCGTGAAACAACATTTACTTAAGGTTAAATAATTAAATATTGACTTTCCAACATTACTGACTTTCATGAAGCTTTTCTCCACCGTGAGATCAAAGGTCAACGTCAAACTCGCAGAACGTTGCTTCTACCTCTTGCATCATTTTATTGCAGTATCTTGCATATTTAGTACGACTCAAGAAAATACTACAGGGTTTGCATGTTTTTTATTCTACACAGCTTACGTGAGTTCTTACATATTGAACTGAGATTATGACTACCCCATGTTCATAAAATTCATGGTTCATCCTCAAAATGAGTTCTTTCTTGTCTTTGAAGTGAACAATGTAACACTTTTATACACTGCTTATACCCGAAGTTTTCTCAAGACTATGAATTTAATTGTGATTACTAAGGATAAAGAAGACTTCCAAAAAGATTTTATGAATTCCTTACATTCAAAGAGTTTTCATGTTCATTATCATCAGACAAATTTTTGAACAGTTCCCCACATTCCTTATGTTCATATGGTTTCTCTCCAGTGTGTTTTCACAAATGTTTATTAAGGACTGAATGCTTGGTGAAGGCTTTCCCACAGTATTTATGTACATAGGGGTTCTTTCCAGTGTGGATTTGCATGTGAACCCAAAGGTAAGGGGACCACAAAATGACTTTCCATATATTATTCGCTGAAAGGGCTTCTCACTAGTGGGAGTTCACATGTGTACCAGAAGGTAAGAAGAACATGTACATGTTTCCTGTATGCTGAAAGAGCTTCTCCCCAGTATGAAATTTCAAATGTCCATTACGATACGAGGCAGAGGCAAATGCTTTCCCACCGTGGTCACATTTGAATGGTTTTTCTCCCTTAGGACTTCATGTGTGTGCAATAAGGCCTGAGGCAGTAGTGAAAGCTTTCCCACACTCCTGGCATGCACATGATTTCTCCCCAGTGTGATTTTGTAAATGTATGGTAAGGCCTGAGCATGCAGTAAAGTCTTTCCCACAATAATTGCATTTCTAGGGTTTTATTCCAGTGTGAATTTGAAAATGGGTCTCAAGGGATGAAGGATCTCTAAAGGATTTTCTGCATACCTTACACTGACAGGGCTTCTCACTACTGTGAGTTTTTATGTGCACTTTAAGTGGAGGAAAGCTAGTGAACGCTTTCCCACATTTCTTATATACATAGGATCCCTCCCCGGTACATGCTCTGAAGTGTTCAGTGAGTCATACGTGCCCAGGGAAGGTTTTCCCACATTCCTCACATTCACAGGGCTTCTCTCCAGTGTGACTTCACCTGGGAATGTGAAGGTGGGATGAGGCTGAACATGCTTTCTCACACATGGTATGCGCAAAGGGCTGCTCTCCAGTGTGAGTTCTCAATGTCCAACAAGAGATGAAGAATGAGCCAAGGCTTTACCACAGTGGGAACATTCAAAGGGCTTCTCTTGTGTATGAATTCTTCTTGTATGTTCAACAAGGCCTGGAGATGTCCTGAGGGCTTTCCCGCACTCTTTACAATGGCTTCTCTCATGCCTAGTGAGGCCTGAGCCTATGGTGAAGTCTGTCCCACAGTAATAACATTTGTAGGGCTTTATTCCAGTGTGAATTAGAAAGTGGGTCTTAAGGCAGGAGGAATTTCTGAAGCTTCTTACACATACCTTACACTGACAGAGTTTCTCTCCAGTGTGCGTTTTTGTGTATTCAGTAAGTTCAGCAAAGCTGGTGAAGGCTTTCTGACACTGTACATCCATACAGCTTCTCCCCAGTATGGTTATAAGCGTATAGTAAGCCATGAGCGCCCACTGAAGGCTTTCCGGCCTACTTTACATTCATAGGGTTTCTCCCCAGTGTGTGTTTGTATGTGACCAACAAGAGGAACGTGTAAATGCTTTCCCACATATGTCACACCTAAAGGGCTTCTCTCCAGTGTAATGTACACATTCTCAAATGTGTAGTAAGATAAGACGAAGAGGCAAAGGCGTTTCCACATTGCTCACACTGAAAGGGTTTGTCTCCTGTGTGACTTCTCAGATGTTCAGCAAGGCATGAAGGTTGAAGGAAGTCTTTCCCACATTCTTTGCACTCATTCTTTGTATTCTCATAGATGCACAATTAAGCTGGAGTGCTTGAATGAAGGCTTTCCCGCATCCCTTACAATCATAGGGTTTCTCCATGGTGTGGCTCTGCTTATGAATATTAAAGTAAAGAGGATGTGTATAGAATTGCTCACATTTCTTACATTCATAATATTTTTTTACAGTGGCCTTTGAACACACCCATCATGGCTTGTGGAATTAGTAAAAACTTTCCCACACTGCTCCAATTCATAGAGATTTTCTCCATTGTGAGTTCTGCTATGTGCTTGAAGGTGTGACTCATTAACAAAGGTTTTCCCACAGTTACTGCTTTCAAAGAGTTTATTATTAGAGAATTTTTTTCTGGTAAACATCTGGAGTCAAGAAAAGGTTTTACACACTGGTTCAACATTTAAAGTTTCTCTTCTGTAGAGAGAAGAGAGAACTGAGCAATGGAAGGAAGTATTTCTGTATTTATTATACTCTGAAGGCATGAGTGTTCACTGAAGACACATTTCCAACTTGCTTAGAGTCACAGTGGCTTCCAGCTGAAACCCATTTGATGTATCTGACCAAAACACAGAAGCACTGTCACTTTGGATTGAAGGTGCATTTACCGTTCTTGGAGAATGCCTCGCTCCACTACTGCCACCTGCACTTCTTCCTCCAACCAAGAAATCAGGCTGGGTTTCACCAACTGATGCCTTAATGTAGACAGGTTGTGAAAGTTCTCCAGCACCACATCTTTGTAAATGTTTCTCTAAGTTGGGTCCAGTGATGTCCACTCCACCTCAAAGTTCACTGAGTTCAGTTGCGTACCATTGGAGGTATGCTAATTCAAAAAATTCTGCTGAAGTGCTGAATCTTTGGTTTTTAGTTGCATATTCAATTCTTGGAGAACCCTTGTGCATGGCCATCAACTCTTCATCTTCTTTCAAGGAAGGCACAGGGCTGGGTTTGGTATGTGCCTGACGTCCTACTGTAGCCAAGTTCTTGCAGCTCTTCACTGTCACATCATTGTGCATATTTCTGAGTTAGGTCCTTTCAGGTCAACTCCTCCTGGATGAAGTCCACAGCCACATCCTCTGTTCACTGAATCCTGATCATTTCTCAGGAAATCAGCCATTGTACTTTCTGCCTCTGTCTCATCTTCATGGCTGCAGGTGGGATCCACAGGAAGTAGACCTCCATGGGACAAATTGGTAACATCCATGATGTTAGTCTGATACTGAAATATGTGTGATCACACTGTTCTGTGATTCCAAAGGCATGTCAGGACAGCTTGTGAATCTGTGGTCCTGAAGAAAGATGGCTACGATACAAGACAGAGGTTGTCTCCAAAGACTGTGTGTGATAAAAAAGGTGTTGAGGTATCCCAGGACAGCCTTCCAAGGTGGAGGCACATGATGTCTGAGAGGCTAAAATTCCAGTGACTTGAAAGGTAGGCACAGGAGGATTGCAAGTTTAAGGCCAGCCTGAGCAATTTATCAAAACCCTGTTTGGAAGGCTCCCAAAACGGCAGCCCCCACCAGGGGGGACGTTAAGCTGCACTTGACAGCGGAAGTTGTTTTCCTTCTTGCCAAGGAGAAAAGGACTAAATAAAGGAATTTCAATTATCAATCCTTTTGATGGTTACAGAGTTCAGAATTTACATTAAGATAGTGACTGCAGGGGCTGGAGCGGTGGCTCAGCGGTTTTGGCGCTTGCCTGGCAAGCACGAGGACCCAGGTTCAAACCCCAGCACCACGTACACAACTAAGTGTTGGAGCAACTAAGGCCATGTGAAAAACTCAATAAAGTTGTTTCTCTCTTTCTCTGTCTCTCTCACTGTCCCTCTCTCTTTAAAAAAAAATTTTAAAAAAATGAATTTGATAGTGTTCCCTTCTTTAAAAAAAAAAAAGATAGTGACCACAAAAGGATGAATAGATGTGGTTACAAACGTGCCTGTTTTTAATTTTTTTTTTTTAAAGAGAGAGGGACAGTGAGAGAGACAACTTTATTTAGTTTTTCACGTGGCCTTCGTTGCTTCAACCCTTAGTTGTGTGCGTGGTGCTGGCGTTTGAACCCGGGTCCTCATGCCTGCTAAAGAAAGTGCCGAAACCGCTGAGCCACCACTCCAGCCCCAAACGTGCCTGTTTTTAACAGCTTTACTGAGATTCGGTTCTCAAACCGCCCACCCATTTCGAGTGCATAGTTCAGTGATTAGCATATCCATTGATGGTGCAGCCATCATCTCACTCAACTTCAGGATATTTTTATCACCCCTAAAAGAAACTGTGCACACTTCAGTTATCACCCCTCTGTCCCTTTGATCCTCATTCAGTAATGTTTTTAAGAGTAAAAAATCAAAAACAATTTATGCACCTATTAGTTGAAATCTGGCTAAGCAACTAGAAATCATTTAAAAATGGAAAATGTCAATACAGATATAAATAAAGATTTGGAAGTATTTCTGCAATCTACTACTGCTGAGTGTAAAAGGAGCTTTTGGATAAGAACACAGAAAACATCATCACATAGATGTCGAACTCCATCTTACATGTATGTGTAAACAGATACGCAGATAGATGCCTGACGGGATGTCCAATAAGATGCTCATGACGGGACAGTGAGAATCAAAGTACTTTGTACTCATTTTCTGTATATACACTTAAAAATCATAATAAAACAATTTAGAAAAATCACTTCAAGTTTTAATAAAGGTGCATATTAACTGAGTGGAAGTGAACTTTGTGTATACCAGGGTGCACTGATTTTAATATTGATCTCTTTCTTTTGAGTCCCTATAGTTAATAGAATTCCATTTTCCTGGGTAGACCAAGATCAGAGATAAAGAAGTGCTCCCCTGTGGATTTATCTACTTGTCTCCTACCCATGCAGCAAAATACTCATTAATAACTTTTCACCCCCAACTGCTTATAGCAGTGGTCCTTAAACTTACTCAACGGTTAATTAGAATCACCTAGAAGCTTTTTCAAAATACTAATGTCTGGATCCCACCCTGGAGATTTTTTCATAAAATGTTTTAACTGTTATGTGTTAGAGTCTGCAAAAGATATTTTAGTATCACTGGTACAATAATATCAACAGTTCTGAGAACAAAGACCTTTGCAAATGTTACTCTAACATATCCATCTAATTCCCAGTATCTCAAGGGAAAGTATTTCTACTTTCTTCCAAATATGCATTGTTCATTATCCCTACCATGCTTTAGTTCAGTCAAATTCTAGACTGCTCTCTCATTCTTCTTGGAAAAAATTTTGCTTTTATTAGTTTTCTGAGAATGGCATAACAAGCCCCGCAGACTTAGGAGCTTAACAAATTTGTTTCTCACAATTCCGGAGACTGAAGTCTTAGATCATGGCGTCACCAGTCTTGGTTTCTTCTGAGCTTTTTCTCCTTAGCTTGTCAATGACTATCTTGTCTTCTCGCTGTGTCTTTTCATGATCTTCCCTCTGTGTCTTTCTTTCTTCTTCCTATGAGGGCCCCAGTCATATTAGATTCAGGCCCACCCTTATGTCTTAAGTATTTCCTTAAAGGTCTTATCTCCAAATACAGTCACACTTTATGATCCCAGAGGTCAGGACTTCAGGGAATTTGGCTGGAGTGGTGACGGTGGCAGGCACACTTGAGCTTCCCACACTGCCCCATCTCCAAGACCTCTACACATGAGCCATCCGCAGACACACCCAACCCATGCTGGTTTCCCTATATTTGAGTTTCTTTACAAGAACCATTGCTGTTTCAGTGCTCTATCTGTGAATGCTCCTTACCTCTCACATAATAACCTGGAATGTGGTTTGCATTGTGTGTGTGTATGTTTCCCACAGTTTTTAGATCACTATTTTGTACAAGGTTAGCAATATGTAATGTATTTAATTGAGTCATTACACGCCTTAATCTAAGCCTTACGGTTACTACTACTTACATGTGTGAAAATAGTTGCTTCCAGAACTTCAAAATCATTGATAAGATTGGCCAAACCATAAGTAACAGTGTCTGGATATCAATTTAGTGAAGCAGCCCAAAGACAGTCCCTATTAGACAGGGTTATCAATACCGTCAGCTGCAACACAGACTCCTAAAACTACAGAGCTCTACATGTCTCCCTTGCATTTTGCTCTGATGCAGGCAGGGTAGCTTCCATCATTTTATAGTTGTGCAATTATACTCCTAGTCTCCAAGTGGAGAGGCAGGGGAAAACTGGTGGATGGGTTGTCAAGGTTCTAAGTGACTTAAGTGACCGTGTTCCTTCTGCTCTCATCCTATCTAACCTAACCATAAGGGAGGCTAGGGAATGGAGAAGGCACATAGATATTTGCTGAGCACCAATAATCTATGCTCTAATCTAAACATTATCCTATTTTAAAATTAGTATTTGGAAAAATCTTAGCAACTCTCCTATTCTAGCTTAAAATGGAGCAGAATTAGGAAAGACCACTGTCATTTCAGTAATTTCATCAGCAACAGGTACGAGAGAAAACAGAGACTGTGTGGCATGCAGGCTTAGTCCTGTGTTCAGGCCTGGATAGGTCCCACCTGGGCTCTGAATGTTAGGCCTCTTTCAGGCCTCTTGGGGATTGGGTTAGGATTGCAAAAGCTGGAGTAGAATCCTAGATTTGGGGCTCTTGTTGGGTTTTCAGAAGTCCCAGAGCTAGGAGCAGTTGGCCAATGAATCTGGGATTCAGGTTTGATGACTTCTCACTTTTGGGGCCGAATGGGCTACTTTGACTCAGGTGGGGAAAGTTATTAGAAATCAGTGTAATTCACTTAGTGTGGCAGGGGAAGGATTTTTTTTTTTTAAAGAGAGGGGCAGTGAGAGAGAGAGAGAGAGCGAGAGAGAATAAATTTTATTTAGTTTTTCAAGTGGCCTTCGTTGCTCCAAGACTTTCCTGTGTATGTGGTGCTGGGGTTTGAACTCGTGTAATCGAGCATGCCTGGAAAGCACCGTAAGTGCCAAGCCACCACTCCAGCCCTGAGGAAGGATATTTTTATCTACACTGAGAACCAAGACTGGATAGGTACAAAACTTTGGAAAAAAAAATCAGCTTTTTTTTTTCCAGGTTTCTTTTCAGAAAAGAATATAGATTCTGCATGCACTGCTGTGAAACAGATATCCTAGGAATGGTGCAAAATATTAACGTATCTATGCCTCACGGCAGCCTCATTGCAGCCTGTCCCCATAAGTATGGTCACAAAATTAAAAAGAGGAAAGCAGCCTACACGCAATTTTGCTTGATTGGGAAATTTAAATAATGTAAAGATAACTGATTTCATTTTCAATTGGACATCCAGGCCTTCTGTCACATAGCCCAGCACAGAGACGGAAGCTGGCATGTATGTGTGATCACTCTCCAAGTGGTAATAATCTCTACGATATTACCGTTCACTCACAGCAGGTGTCTCGGAGGAGCTCAGCACCAGAATTCCGTGTGGTGGGTGGAAGTCAGCCATTTAATGCACTCAGGAACAGTTGAAGCATAACTGTGAAGAGGGGTGACCCTTTTATGACATGGGCTATTGCATTATCGTAATTGTCCTAGTGGCGTATCATTGACCACCACTCATCAATAGGGTTTGGGGCTCAGAGCGATCTAATAAACAGCAGCAGATGGAGTCAGAGTCTCCTTGGAGAACTAATCCTGCAGCCTGTGGAACCACTCTCCACATTTTTCCCTTGGCCTTTTAAATGAATACGACAGGGAAAGTGTTAGGAAGCAAACTCAGTGTTTTGTTCAGGTTAGAAATTAGAACTCTGCAGTGTTCGAACTAGCTGACCGAGGAACAGGGTGTTTCCAGTCTCCACTACCCTCCACAGAGTCCTTTTCCTTCTTCCTTTCATGTTACATTAGTTGCTTAGGCTACCAGAACAAAATACCATAGATCGGGTGACTTGAACAACAGAAACTGATTTTCTCCCAGTTTTGGAGGCTGCAAGTCCAAGACCAGAGTGCCAGCACGGGCAGGTTCTGAACCGGCTTGTGGATGACCGTGCATGCTCTCTGAGGCTTGTTTCTTTGAGGGTACTAATCCTCATGAGATCTACACCAGACCTCTTCTAAACCTAACTAGCTCCCAAATATTGTCTGAAGGAGGTCAGGACTTTGACATGAACTCTGGGGGGGCACAATTCAGCCCACAGTACTAACATGGTACCTGAAGAGGCTTATGCTAGGCGTTTCTCAGTGGATCTCCATGCTCCTCACTAGACCCCTTGTGACTTTCACTTTTAGGTAGCAATTTGACTGAATTAAGAAATGCCAAGAAAACAGGTAAAGAATTATATCTAGATGTGTCTGTGAGGGTGTTTCCAAAACAGATTGGAGTATGGGTCAGTAGACTGAGTAGGAAGATCCATGCTCAATGTGGGCAGGCATCATCCAATCCACTGGAGCCCTGAGGGGACAAAAAGGGGAGAAAAGGATTTCTGTCCTCTCTTTTGACGCTAAGACCCTCGTCCTCCTTGTCTTGGGCATCAGAATGCCAGGGTGTCTGCCTTGGGACTCTTAAGACTTGTACCAGTGGACCCTGACTTCTTGGGTCTTTGACCTTAGCCTGAGAATTATGACATTGATTTCCCCAGTTCTCAGGCTTTCAGACTTACTCTGAGCCAGGGCTGGCATCTCAGCAGCTCCAGCTTGCAGACACCTGTCATGGGACTTCTCGGCCTCCATAATCACATAAGCCAATTCCCCTAAGAAATCCCCATTTATATATCTATCCCTCTATCTAAAATCATCAGCTGGTTTCCAGAGAATCCTAATACACCCCTAAAATCTACTCTCAGTAGAGACAGATTTTTGAAAAAATATGAATCAGACTATTTTACCCCTCTGTTCAAAGTTTTCCAATAACTTCAAAATGCCTAGGAAAATATCCCATGGATGACAAGGGAAATTGTCATGATTCAATCCTGCTTTCTTCTTCTAGCTGCTCCTTTGCTCACTTCTCTTCTCTCACCAACCTCTTGCTGTTCCTTAGGCACATCAAGTGCACCTCCTCTTCAGGGCCTGAGTCATTGTCATCCCTTGCCTGGTCCATGCTCTCCCATTTCTTTGAGTGGCTTGCTCCCTGTCTTCATTTTCACCACCTTCTTGAGATGCTCCTCTTTCTCCAGTCCTAACCGGGTTTTCTGGTTAACATAACTCATCTATAAAAGGGCTTTTCTTTATATTTGTAGTGACCAGAACAGTGCCTAATACAGCATTTATTTAAAAAGCAATAAAATTCTATGTCTATGCCAGTGACATCCACATGTATATTCCCAATTATATTGCCTAGTTCTTTTCTGATTTCCAGGCCTGTACACACAACTGTCTGCTTGTTCTCAATTGACTATTTCATAGATATGTAAAGAAAAAAGTTTTCCACAATGGTTAGTCTATCCCAAGAAACCTGTATCTTCTTTCATGTTCTGGTTCTGCTTCATATAATGGTTCAAGTGATATCTGAACCATTTATATTTTCCTCTTCCTCACCTCTTTACATCCAGCCAAAACCAAAATCTTCTTAGTCCTGTCTCATCAAGACCCTGTTCTTCACTTCATCTCTACCACTGCCACCCTTGTCCAAAATGTCACCGTCCTTTGCTGGGACCGCGGCAACATCTTCTAACAGGTCTGCTCACTCTCTTTCTTCACACTCCTGCCTCATCTGTTATCTAAGCAATAGCCAGAATAACGCTGGGTAATTTATTTTAATAAAAATAGCAAATATTTATTGGGTCTTATTATGTGCCAGTACTCTGTTGACATCTAAAGATGAACAGATCTAATGAGTTTTGACTCCCTTGGAGATTAAAAATATAAATAGGTTCATGTAACTACCCTGTGTAAAATCTTGAAAAATTAGTTCTCACTGCCCATGTAATAAGACCCAATATCTTCCACCTAGCCACCAGGCTTGGTGCACTATGACCTTGCCGGCTCTTCTGGTCCTAGGGGATGCTGGCCTCCTTCTACCCCTGCGGACTCTGCTTGTCACAGCCCTACAGAAATTTGGAGTTTCTCTCTCTCAGGAGGTATTTCTTCCATTCTTGTCCTGAGTAATCCCTGCTTCTTTTAGGCCTCCAATAGACAGCCACTCCACAAAGATGTCTCCCATGAAAAATCTTATTAAAAAAAATGAGTCCGGGTTGGAGTGGTGGCACAGCGGTTACAGCACTTGCCTGGCATGCCCGAGGACGTGGGTTTGAACCCCAGCACCATACAGACAACAAAGTGTCAGAGTAACAAAAGCCATATGAAAAACTAAATAAAATTGATTCACTCTTTCTCTCTCTCACTGTCCCTTTCTCTCTTTAAAGAAAAAAAGAGTCTCCTCTGATATACTCTTTCTAGAATATATTAACATATATATATATATATATATATATATATATATATATATATATATATATATACTATATCGTTTGTTTGTTCAGGGTGATCCACTGGGCCACATCCCCAGCCCTTCTTATTTTTTATTTTGAGACAGGGTTTCACTAAGTTTCTCAGGACCTTGTGAACTTGCTGAAGCTGGCTTTGAACTTGCAATCCTCCTGCTTCAGCCTCCTGAGCCACTGGGATTACAGGCATGTGCTACCACACCAGGCTGTGGTTTGTACTTGAACTATCATTTGTTCAAGGGCTGAGCTATGTACCAAGTACACAGGGGATATTTTAAAAAGTATGTATGTATGCACATATTTTGCAGTACTGGGCGTTGAATTCAGGGGTGATTTACTACTGAGTTTCAGCCCCACCCCTTTTTCTTTTGTATTTTGAGTTAGAGTCTTGCTAAGTTATTCAGGCTGACCTTAAACTTTCCATCCTTCTGTCTCAGCATCCCAAGTAACTGAGATTATAGGCATGCATCACTGCACCCAGGCAAGTGTCACAGCTAAAATAAGTGGACCAATTTCCTCCACCCCTGAAAAAGTCTCCCAACAGTCCTTTAACTCTGATTCCTTGAGCAGCTTAAAATAAAATAAAATTCTCCAAGAGGGTACTACAAAATGTATCATATGCCAAGTAACTGGGAAAAGGGATGAGTGTTTTAACCATGGATTTCATCAAAATTATTCAGTTTCCTGTTCAAGATCAAAAATACAGTAAGAAAGAATCATGTTTTCACCAATCACTTGTCACCAATTATTCATTTGCAAATCACAGCTTTAAAAAAATCTATTCCTTATGACATGCTGCTGATTTATTAACGGGAGTGTTGGGTTTTTATGATCAAAGTGAAATGCTGCTTCCCAGAGAGGTGCAAGGACACGTATTCTAACCAGTTGTTCAGTTACATGCCAGAGCTGCTTTGCCATATTTAACCTAGGACTTTGACATAGATTTTTTAAAAGCTCCCACATATTATTTTGTCTTAATGAAAAATAATTTTTTTGTTGTTGTTGTTATTACTAATAACCGCAAAAGACCTCACCTCTAGATCCAAGTGTTTTAAGTCAAAATACAAAAGACAAAGCAGCCAATCAAAATAGGAGACTATTTTGGAACCAACCTGGAGGCCATTGGTTATAACTGATCAAATCAAGTTGAGGATCAAAACAAAGAAGGTGTATCAATCTCGATCAGGGGCCAGTCGCCTCTATGGATCACATAGGTCAAACTGGTCAGGCTGCTATTTTGATGTAGAACTCATGAGCTAAGACAGGTTTTAGATTTTTAAGTGATGAAAAACAATCAATAAAAAGCATTTTATGATATGTAAAAATCATATGAAATACAAGTTTCTCATCACCATGTCCATCCACTTGTATATTATACATCTACTTTTACACCACAATGGCAGAGTTAAGTAGTTGCAACATACTTCCAAAGCTTTTGGACTATAATCTTCAGTTACATTGTAAGCTTTATATCCACATAGCTATACAGCTGAAAGACTTCACCCAACACACTGTTACAATGTGCTGTCCTGTGCTCTGTTCTATTCTATTTCATTTACACAATATTTTAAATATCATTACTGATTCTAGCCCATTAATGATTGGTACAGTTTGAAAAACATTAATTGAGCTTTGTTTTCTCAGTCTTGGTTGCATAATAACTCACCTAGGAAGCTCTGGGAACTACAAGGCCCCAATTCAAACCAGTGAAATCAATATCTCTGCACATCCGGGTAAGTCTTAAAACACTGCAAACAACTTCTCAGGGTGATCTTATGGTGATCTTATAGAGCAACCAAAGTTGAAACTGAGTTCCTTTGCTATTCAAAGCCTGGTCCTCAGAGAGATACTATCAACTTCACTTGGGAGTTTGTTGAAATGCAAAATTTCTTATCCCAGTACAGACTATAGGATCAGATACTGCTTTTTAGCAAGCCCCCAGGTTATTGATATTGTACATACATTCATATGTGAGAAGCACTGATCTAAACCAATTAAAAATTATGCTTTGTAGCACTGGGTACACCTCTTTGTGGGGAAAAGGAAAATCATTTGCCTCTGGCTGGTATTGGATTTTGACTTGCAAGGGCAAAATATGAAATGGCAAGGCATAAAACATCCAGAGTGGAAAACATTTCTCCTGCGCGGCAGCTGCTACCCGTAGGAAGCCGTCCAGCACTGGAAAAGTGGATGATCAGAATGGGCTTCCTGGAACACAGCAGGAGTGATTGGAAGTGCCAAGCCACACCTGACGTGTAAGTTGGGTCTAAGGGCAATCTGGCCCATCTCTCCCTCTCTGCCACAACTCTAGTGGGACCTGTTGTGCAGCTTTCTTTAATCTCAACTTTCCCACCTGGGTCAGAACCAGAATGACTTCTAGGAATCCGACTATAGGCTCTGCTACTGTCTGTTGGATCAGAAACATCCGTTTTAGAAACCGAAGTTCTCCGGATCATTTCATCCCAGAGAGATCAAAAGCAGAGTTTCCGAGTTTTCTCTGGTTGCTGAGTCTGAGGCTTCCTGGGGACACAGTGAGTCACAGAGGAGCCACTGAGGGGCGAGGTCTCCAGTAACCTACACAAACTCCTTGGCAACTGGAACCTTGGGTGGAAAGTTTTCCCTCTGTAATTTCCTCAGGCCTCTTCCACAGTTGAAACTGCTTGTGTTCTCGCAGTGTTTCCAAATGCTGGTTTTACCCTGCACTGACCCGAGCAATTCCATTGCTGCTGTCATTAACTTTTTAAGGGCTGGGAAGAGACCATAACATCTAGTTTAGATTTTTTCTGTATTTTGTTTTTATTTTCAGTAGAAGGAGAGGATGTGAAATAGAGGTAGTGGATTTAGAAGTAGGCACTGATAGAAATTTAACCAAGAAACACTTGATCTAGACAAGAGATTAGTAGCTAGGTCTTTCTTTTTTTCTTCATAGCCCTCTTTTGAACAAATAAACAAATGATAAGAAAATAAACTAAAAACCAGACCTAATTTTAAATGCCCAATTCTTGACCTGTCTAGGGAAGTTTCCACAAATTCCCTTTGAAGTTACTGCTTGCCCAGTCCCACTGGTGCGAAGGAGCTCCTCCTAGGACAGTGGTTCTCAAGATGAATCCCCTGCATCTGGAAACTTGCTAGAAATGCACATTCTCAGGCCCCTAAACCCTCTGAATCAGGAGATTGAGTGATGAAGTCCAGTTCTCCAGATGAGTCTAAGCCATACAGAAATTTGAGGACCTCTGTCCTAATCATACCTGGTATAATTTAAACTTGTTTCCAAGACATGTTGACCTGCTTTGTAAAATAGCTAGATACTACCCTATATCCTCTTTCAAAAAAGCTGAGTTTTAGGAAGGTAGATCCTTAGGCTGAACATAAGGATTAACTTTTGATGGCCACCACTGAACTTTTCCATTCAGAGCTTAAGACTATATTAGTATCACCAAGCCTTCTTAATTCTCATAGCTACACTGTGGGTTGCTCATCTTTTGTTGAAGATGATGCATCCCAATGTATGTGAGCTGGTCAGAAGGAAAAAAAAAAATAAGTTGCTCTCATTTTGAAGTTGAATTATAACTTCCAGACATGTTTATCTGGAAAGAATTAAAACACCACCAAGCAATGTGAGGTTCACCTGTCAATATGAGGTTAGTAGAAAGAAACCACTGTTCCCAAATATAGTTCCTTAAAAGCTAAAGGATAAACTCAAAAACATAAGCAGGGTTTAAGATATGTTTGGTCAATAAACCACAAAATGTGGCCTCACAGGATTCACTGAAAAAAAACGAAGGCTAAAATTTGCTGCCCTGTGCCCTCACAGCTGTGGTCCTGAAGGAGTCTCAGTCCAGCGCCTGCATTGACTGCTAGTAGAAACATCTTGAGGTTCCGCTAATGTGTTTAAGGGTTGCCTAAAAAACAAAAACAAACAATCTCAAACCAAAGAAACTACGGACAAATGGTTTTCCATTTAAGAAGTGTTTTTGTTTTTTAAATAAAGGGTAAGCCAGGCGTGGTGGTTTATGCCTGTAATCCCAGCAACTGGGGAGGATGAGGCAGGAGGATTATACATTCAAAGATAGCATCAGCAATTTAGGAGGTCCTAAACAACTTAGCAAGGCCCTGTATCAAAATAAAAACAAACAAACAAAAAAATGGGATGGGTATATGGCTCAGTGGTTAAGTGCTGCTGGGTTCAATCCCCAGTACCTAAATAAACAAATAAATGGTAAAAAAAAAAATTAAAAAAGAAAGAAAGAAAGGATATGTTGGTGGGGGCAGTGTAGCTCAGTGGTAACTGCTCAGCATAGGCAAAGCCCCGATTCAATTCCCACCACCAAGACAAACAAAAAACAAAACCCCAAAACCAAAAAATAAAATAAAGGGTAAGTTTTGAGTAATGTTTTAAACAAAAGGACCTACATGATTTAATGGAAAAAGTAGAAAAAGAAAATGTTTGGTCAAGAGAAATTCTTATTCTTGAAATTTACATATCTGTCCATCCATCCATCCACTTACTCACTCATCTACCCTGACGCTTGTTTGTTCTTTCTCTCCACCTTTGCATACTTTGAACTCTTCTTGCTTACGGGACTGAAAATCATCACTAATGATGAGTATTCTGACTTATCAATTATTGGTCACCAAGGAAGCACAAAGGATTTGGCTATTTACAGTCTGTGATTGTGAAGAAATTATTCAATTTCTCAAAAGCCTGCTATTCCAATTTCTGCTGCAAAATTATGTGCCCTTTTTATGGTTCTTTTTAGTGACCATCCTATACACTCTGCCAACATGATTTCCTTAATGTAGCAACACAGCAAATATTTATTTGGATGTTTTATTTTGCTTTGCCAAATTTGATATGCTAATTTTTTAAATTTATTCTAGATGACTTTTAAGTTCAAAATGTCCAAAATGTTATTTCCCCACTGAAAAATGTCTCTCTTTTTATCAGTGTTTAACAGCCACATTATTCCTATTAATTGACTTAAGCATGTCTTTGTCTCTTTATAATCTGAAAAGTTCCAAGAAGGTCAGAATCCTTCTGTGTCTTTCTTGGTAATGTCTCTCTCTTCTTCCCTTTCCCTTTGCCTCATTTTCTTGCATCTGGGCTTCTGTGATAGCCAGTTTCTTAATTTTCTTGCTTCCAGTTTCCACAGAGTAGTGGAAAGCTAGGTAAGTTTTAGAACTGCCATATTTAGGCTTGACTTTCAGCTCTAACCCTTTAAAGTTAAATGAACTTGCAAAGTCATTTCAACACCAACAGTTCCCATTTCTTTGTCTGCGAGGTAGAGATAATAAGAGTATCTGTTTCACGTATGATTCATTTAAAGAGTCAATGACACAGTAGATATAAAATACCTACAGTCTCAGTAAGTACTATATAAAATGTTAGTTGTTATTATCTTGTTCATCACTAGGCTAATCTTACTAAAGCACATTCTATCAAGTCAACTAAAAAATTCAGAACAACTTCTATGGTAACAACTTAGATTCTACATAATATTCATAAACAGGGGCTGGAGCGGTGGCTTGGCAGTTGTGGTGCTTGCCCAGCATGCACAAGTACACAAGTTCAAACCCAGCACCCACGTACACAACTAAGTATCAGAGCAATGAAATCCATGTGAAAAACTCAATAAAAATGGATTCTCTCTGTCTCTTTTTCTCTCTCACTGTCCTTCTCTTTTTTAAAAATAATAATGTTCATAAACAGCTGATGACTTTAAAGAAAACAGATACTCCAGTGGGTGTGGTGGCATGAGCCTATAATCCCACCATTTTAGGAGGCTGAGGCAGTTCAAAGCCAGTCTCAGCAATTTAATGAGGGTGTCAGCAATTTAGTGAGACCCTATCTCAAGATTAAAAATTTTTGAAAAAGGGTGGGGTGGGAAATGTGGCTCAGTGTTTAAGGACCCCTAAGTTCAATTCCTGGTTCCAAAAAATAAATAAATAAAATAAAAGAAGAGATATTTCAGAAGGTCCTTAATGTCCTTACCTTAAGCAACCATGTCCACTAGTTCAGTTCAGAAATGGATGCTAATATTTTGGGTCCAAATACAAGAGAAAAATCAATCAATCAAAGGCACCATGTCACTCAGCTTGGAGGCTCCATATACTGGACATCTTCTCCATTTCTTTCAAGTGTGATTCATGTTGGCTATCCATTGACCACTGCTTAAACCTCTGACTTTCCCAGTTTTAAATCCCCCAGTTTCTTCCCCTCATGACAACCTGTGTGTGCTCATGGTTGTACTTTAGCTAATTCCAAAGAATTTCAGAAAACTTTAAAAAATGTGTATAGCAGGAGAAAAATAAAGAACTCCACATTCAATATAATTAAATTTAAAAATGTAGCCAAGTGAGCACTCTTAAAATCTAGAGTGTTCCAATCAACTTTCCCTATGTGTGTGTGTTTCATTTAGGCCCAATAATGCATCTATCATCTACTTAACTATGAAAAAGGTGCCCTAAGCCAAAGAGGGGTCATAAGAGCTTTCTTTTACATATCTCACATCATCATGAGAAAAGAAAACAAGATGAATATGGTACAATTAGATATTTTTAGAGAGTGATCACATTCACATAATTTTTATTACTGTATACTTTTATCTGTTCAATTTTATTGCTAATCTCTTACTATGCTTAATTTATAGGTTAAACTTCACAAGAGGCATGCACCTATACGGAAAGACATAGTAAATGTGAGGTTCTGCAGTTTCAGGCATCTACCAGGAGGCTTAAGATGTATCCCCATGGAAAAGGGAGGAGGACTACTGAAGCTTTCAGCCCATCCTCACAAGAGTCAGGGCTGGCACTCCACTAATAAAAGATCCATTAGCAAGAGAAAAGCAGGGCCAGGCATCCTGGCTCAGGCCTGTAATCCCACTGACTCCAGAAGTTAAAGCAAGAGGATTCCAAGTTCAAGGCCAGGGGCAGCAATTTGGCAAGGCCCTGAGCAATTTAGCAAGACCGTGTCTCAAAATTAAATATAAAATTTGTCACAAAATTAAATATAAAAAGGGTTGCAGATGTGGCTCAGTGGTTAAGCACACAATTGGGTTAATCACTGGTGCCAAAGAGAAAAAAAGAGAGAGAGAGAGAGAGAGAAAAGCAGGCCAAATTTGGCCCAAAGACCCAGCAAAACTTGTTTGCTTTTATGTTTAGGTTTGATGAAGAATGGAAAGTCACATGGAAATGCAGATGGACACAAAGGGTATCTCAGACTGGAGATAAACTGGGGCAGCTCAGCCAGGTCTGTTTGTGCCTATTATTCTTGGCCTCTCTGTGGAGCGGTGCTTTCTCTGGGGTTAAGGCAGAACACCTGTCACATGAAGGCTTCAGAGAGGACGGGGGATCAGAGAGTGACATATCTCCATTTTTTTGGGTTGCTCTGGGTTCAAGGAACTCTCGTTTCTATGACCCGCTTGGGAGGAACACAGTGGAGGGGAGCAGCAGGGTGGGAGAGTGCCAGAGAGAATTTCCTGCTTGGGAGACCCATCCAAATCTCCTTCAGCTCAGAGCACTCAGCCTGCCAAGGCACCATACGCAGAGTATTGTGCTCTGAGGACCAACACTGTTTGTATCTCTATATTTCTACATGTGTGTCTACTTATATATAAATCAGGCGGGCAACTGACTCATGGAGTGGGGGCTGCGTTTAAGCTTATGACATCTGATAATAAACAGCAAATTGTTTATCTATTTGGATAATCTGAGTTCTTTTAAAAGATGAATCCATTGCTCTACCAAAACTTGGAGAATTTGCTTCCAAAATAAACTTTAAAGTTATATAAAATAAAACTAAGTATCTTTGAAAAAATGTTGAAATTATGAGAATGACTGTGGACATTTTACAGTAGTCTGCCAGAGGATTCACAGTAAGTTAGATATGTGGAAAATCGACATCTTAGTTTCACAAAAATAAAACATGTGATGAGTCTGGCATAGCAGTGCCAGGAATCCCATCTAAGAGGGAGGCAGAGGTAGGAGGAGTGCTTGAGCCCGGGAGTTTGAGGCCATTCTGGACAATATAGAGAGAACAATAAGATAAAATAAAATAAATATATGATAGACTAAAATATATGATGAGACTTAAAACTGATTTTCTGAGACCTGGAGTATAGGAATGTTTTTCAAGAAAGTAGAACAAATTTATTTTTCAGCATATAAAAGAAAGTGAACAATATCCTTGCCACACTGTGGTGTAATAAAAAGTTATGAAGAATGGAGAAAAACCGTTTCAAATATTCACTTACGGGTGTGTTTGACCACATGTTCTATTCCACCCTAGTCAGTTCTTGTTTACGTGCGTTGTCTTGGTGTGCCCCGTTTCACTCTTAAGAATGTCTTAGTTTAAATGATTAAATGTTTGTTCATCCCCTAGCCATGTAAAATTAGGGAAATGGCATTTTATATGTTGACTGGTTAAAACTGCCTGATTTGCGAAAGCTGAGATCTAACAAAAACAGCCTGTTTCAATGGAAAACAAACTAATTTATCATTCTAAGCGAGTGCTGCTTCCAGCGGTTATGCAGTCTCAGTCTTCTCAACTCGGTCTTATGTACCATGGCAAAAAAAACTCCTATGTCATATAGGAATTAACATTTCATTCTTTTCATTTGATAAACCATGGATATATATGACTCTTGGGAAGGACTTCCGACAGGAATATGGGACAGCCAAGAATGTGATGCTAAACAAAACTGCACTGGAAGTCGGGGTTAAGGGGAGCATATTAATCTTATGCAAGTTCTTTGGATAAATCCTAAAGGGCCCAATATAGTCATAGTTCACAAACCAACTGTGAAGGTTAATTAAACCCTTAGGTTAATTATCTCCATTCACTTCCTCAATTCTCCATAAAAAGAAAAGTCCTTAGGACTTTGAGCTCTTTCCCACGCACGAGCTGTCTAGAAAAGCA
Source organism: Aplodontia rufa (assembly GCA_004027875.1). NCBI lineage: Eukaryota > Metazoa > Chordata > Mammalia > Rodentia > Aplodontiidae > Aplodontia > Aplodontia rufa. Next base: position 54,694 of record PVKS010002391.1, on the reverse strand, counting down.
GTGGAGACTTCCGGGCGGTCCCAGGAAGAGGTTTTACAGCAGCCTGAAGAGCTAAGCTTCAGTGGAATATTGCCAGCTTGCACGTAGTGGGGGAAACTACTCATTACTCTAGACGCATGTCCCCAGAGATAGCTTTAGTGTGTGCCACCACATCCTGTGAATTTTTTATTACTTTAGAAAACTATTAAAATAAACATTGATAGTAGATTTGTTGGAAATCAGGTTCTTAAGTGAATTTAGAGGAACTCTATCCTCACTTTTCTCTAAGACCTCACATACACTTAAAAAATGAGAGGTTATCTAATATAACCTGTGAAAGCATTCTTTGTAAAGGGGTTGTACAATTGTGTGATATCATCACCATTACACCCTCACAAGTCTGAATCCTGCAGATTCTTTGCGGTGCTTGGCCACAGGGTGGTATGGTGTCCAAGGTGAACTGCACCAAGACCACTGAGTCGAATGGTGACGTTTACCAACCTCCTCACCAAGCAGGTGGGCGGGAGGCAGGCAAGTGTCACCAGCCAATGTTTTCAGCAGACTTGTTTGGGCAGTCAGGGTAGCCAGCCAACTTCTTTTGAAGACAGGAAGCAGGGAAGAGAGGTTGGGTCAGGATAAGTCTTGTTATGGCTTTTCCCCAACTCTTTTATCACGAAGTTCAAGTCAGTTCAGGATGTGCTTCTTTTAAGTTCAACCTTTATGCCTCCAAGATTGAACATCCTGTTCTTGAAAAAAAAAAAAAAAGAAAGAAAGAAAGAAAGGAAATACCAAGGGGGAAAAAACAGAAGAAAAAGGTGGAAAATAAGCAGGAGGAAAGAGGAAAGGATGAAAATTGCCATTGGGCCAAATATTTTTTTGTTTTAGAGATAGGGAAAGAGAGAAAGAGAATCAATTTTATTTAATTTTTCATGTGTCTTTCCTTGCTCTGACACTTTGTTGTATGCATGGTGCTGGGGTTCAAATACACATCCTTGCACATGCCAGGCAAGTGCTGTAACCGCTGAGCCACCACTCCAGCCCAAGGCCAAAATCTTAAGATTTCTGGGCTTCTTTTGTAACCCACGGATAACCATAGTTAATTGCTTTTAGTAAAATTAATGGAATTCTACAATATAAAATGTATGAAGGACAGGAAATAGTGCTTGACACCTTATTGATGATCAATAATTTATTTTTATGATGATTATGATGATGTTATTATAACAAGAGACTAAGGAGAGACAGTAGGACTATCTGGGACAGTTTTTAAAAAGTCACAGTTCCGTCTATATACCTTTGGTCTAAGATAACTCCAATTTTAAATTTTTTTAAACAAAAAGCAAACTTTAATGTCAGCCCTTGTTGGACTGTATTATAGAGATGATCTGATCTTTGCCTCCTGAGCACCATCCTTGGTGTGCATGACCCGAGAAAGCAATGAATATGTATGGATTTGCTTCCTCTAGACCCCAATTATGAGCCCGTGATTCTTGCATGTGTGTGGCAATAGGTTTGTTATCCTCCTTGGTTTGCTTTTCAATAAAAATGACATGATTCATCAAATAGCTCAGGACCTTCTGCAATGGAAATAATTAGAAAGTAAGCAGAGATGCCTCATGGGTTCCACTAATCTTACCGGAGAGTCACACCCTGAGTCCCTAGGGTTGGCTGGTGCCACGCCTGAACAGCTGCCACTCGGGTTCCAGATTCAGCTGGTTTGACTTTGGATGGTGTAAAGGCAGTGACTAGAAAAAGACCACAAAAGCCTTCAGAAATCTTTACAATTATAGGTGCAGTGTTTTCAAAATTATACTGTTTTTCACTGATCTCAGCTCCACCCAGAGGAGTGGAGCTAGCCAAGTCTGTAGCAAGCCAGAGAGAAGTGATTTTTGTAAATCTCTACATACAGAAAGAAAGAAGAAGGAAGCTCATGCCTCCATCTATCTCTACTTGGGGTGCAGTGCTCATAGGGAACTGGCAATCATCTGCAAGCCCTGCTGGCAAATTTCAAGAAAGCACAAACCATTGGGTAAATCTCTGGGTCCCTCTCTGGTTGCTTGAATTCCTGTTCCTACCCCAGGAAAAACTCTACTCCCCATTTAGTTATAGTTTTAGTAACAGTAGCAATAGAAGCAGATGCAAATGGCATCCAAGACATTCTCTCTGTCAATTAAGGAAAGGAGTTAACAGTTGGGAATATAATTTCCAGATACCAAACATCTAAGACACACCATGTGCCAAGGGATTGAGAAACACATATTAATATTTTTTCTCAACTGCTTTGTGTAGAAAATACACTTTTTATTATATAGGTCTTACATAAGCAAGCTCTGTAATGTTAGGAGATTGTTATAGAAGATAAAAATATCATAGAAAAGACATCCAAATTGATCTAGTTCAATAGTTTATCATGTCCTTTTCTGTACATTAGAATCTGAAGAATTATATAGAATACTAATACGAAGGGGGCTGGAGAGGTGGCTTGGAGTGCTTGCCTGGCATGCATAAGACCACATATATAATGAAGTGTTGGAAAAACATAAACCAGATGAAAAAAAATAAATAAAATTGATTCTCTCTTGAAAAAAAAATAATACCAATACCAAGCCTACCCACAGGAGATTTGGATTTAATTTTTCTTGGTTGAATTGGCAAAAATATTTCAAGAATTTCTCAAAGGTGATTCTAGTGTACAGTAGAGCAGAAACTGTATCAATTTATTTGTATCCCTTTACCATCTAACAGGATCTATCATAAAATAAGGGTCAAGTGACAGCTATTAGAATAAAAGGTAAATATTATTTAAAAAGCATATTAACTAAACTTTTTCTAGAATATTAGAAATAGAAATAACATTTTGAGGTACGAGCTTGATTTGCTCTTAGTTCATTTTGGTGAACTTTTCTCAGCTTTGTACAATGCAGTGAAAAAAATTGAGTACTATATTGTGTCAATGTTAGACTCTTAAATGCCATTAGAAATGATTGTGGTGGTTTTAAAAATGCATCCACCAGGGGGCTGGAGCGGTGGCTCAGCAGTTACTGCGCTTGCCCAGCATGCACGAGTACGTGGGTTCAAACCCCAGCACCCACGTATACAACCTAGTGTCAGAGCAACGAAAGCCATGTGAAAAACTCAATAAAAATTGATTCTCTCTGTTTCTCACTGTCCTTCTCTCTTTAAAAAAACCCATTCATCCTCAAATTATTCAATTTTCTTCTCTTTCAAAAGGTATAGTCTAATTCCCTTCCATTGAGTGTAGATTGGACTTAGCAACTGGCTTAGAACAAAGTAGAAGTTGTGTATGACTGTGTGGACTAAGTCATAAAAAGGAACTGTGGCACATCATATGCTTTAGGAAAACAGCTGACACACTGCAGACTCAGCTCCCCTTGTGGAGAAGTCCACGTTATGATGAAATGAAGCTCCAGCTACCAGCTAGCAGAATGAGCCATCTTGGAAGAGGAGTCTGTAAACCTGGCCAAGCCATGAGGGGACTTCTCATGAGAATGTAGCCCTGGTTTACAGCTTGACCCAGGTAAGCCGCTCCCAAGTTCCTAATCCTCAGCAATTGTGTGATATGATACATATTTGTTTTAAGCTACTGAATTTTGGTTTAATTTGTTATTCAGCAATAAATACTATTTGAGTAATCCTTAATTCCTGACCTCCACAAACTGGTGGTATAGTTGGAGAAGTAGGTACCCTAAAAACAGAATAAAACAAATAAATGATGGACGTTTCTAAATATTGTAGCAGTTGAGGAGAATTGCTGTGCACCGGAACTCCAGGGAATGACCACATCATGGTCTTGATGAACTGAGTGCTGAGTCTTTTGTGAATTAAGTCCTGAAACTGAGAAATTCAGAGCTGATGTGGCAGTACAGAATGGTGGAATATATGTGTTTTTTCTTTTATCTCCAAAAAGAGTACTATGGGTTTGACAAAGACTAGTAATTAAATAGAAGAAAACAGACTTACAAGAGCCTGAAGGACTGATAGGATTTGGATAGAAATAGTGAGAAGACTATAAAAATCTCAAAATATGTCCTTGGCAGAGGATTAATATCTAGAATATATAGAGAGAATATTGGTATAGAATATTAAAAACTTTATACCAAAAAATCAAATAATCCAATTAATAAATGGGCCAAGAAATACAAATGGTCAATAAACACATGAAAAAATGTTCGACATCATCAGTGATTAGGGAAATGCAAATCCAAACTACACTGAGATTTCTTCTCACACCAGTCAGAATGGCAGTCATCAAGAATACATATAATAAAGTAAAGTGAAACATGGAACCATGGGGAACCCAAAGGGGGAAACCATGGTCTGACACCAATATTGACTTGTTCTGTCATTACACTTTTGTTCTTGGTTGTATGATGATGAACCCCTCCTGTCGTAAGACCATGTTTATTGAATAAAAATTTAAAAAAAAATAAAGTACCTCAGTCTATAAAAAAAAATACATATAATAGTAAATGCTGGAGAAGATGTGGAGAAAAAGGAACACTTCTACACTGTCGGTGGTACTGTAAATTAGCATAACTGCTATGGAAATCAGTATGGAGGCTCCTCAGAAGACTAGGCATGGAACGACAATATGACCCAGCTATACTACTTCTTGGTATTTACCCTGAAGAATTAGTCATTTTACTACAGTGATACATGCATACCCATGTTTATAGCAGCACAATTCACAATAGCCAAACTATGAAACCAAACTAGGTCATCAACAATGGATAAAGAAAATGTGGTTAAAATGTGCAATGGTGTTTTATTCAGCCAAAAATAAATAAATAAATAAAATTATGACATTTTTAAAGAAAATGAATGGAACTGGACACCATCATATTAAGTGAAATAAATAAAACTCAGAAGGTTAAGGGTTGTTATGTTTTTTCTCATTTGCTAGAGGCTAGAGATGAAAACCGAAAACAAAGTTTGGGGTGAATTTCCTAAAAATCAAAAGGAGATCAGTAGAGGAAAGTGGAACAAGGGGTGGGAGACGGGAAGAGAGAAGGGAAATGCTGGAGAGTGATATTGGCCAAATTAGATAGTCATATTGTGTGGAGGTATGAATATGTAACAACAAATCCCACCAAAATGTCCAACTGTAATGAACCAATAAAAATTGTAGGGAAAAAAGATAAATACTTGGGAATGTGCTTCATAGATGTGAGATGTCTGCAGAAGCCACAGATGGAATTAGTCCATGAACCTAGATCTTTAATATAACTCATTGAAACTGTATATAACAAGCTACCAACGCAGGCAGTTAGTCAGATCAACAACAAATTGTACTTGAAGTAGACAATTAATCAATTGTGCAAGTGCAAGATGTGTTAGTCAAGGTTCTCTAGAGGAATGGAATCAATATTATACATATATATTAGATTAATATACATATATGGATATATTAATAAATCACTTCATATATATATACGTATTCTCTCTCTTTCTCACTGTCCATCTCTCTTAAAAAAAAAAAAGAGCCACATTGTTGATTCCCCCTCTAGGGGAATCATATATATGAAGTGATTTATTAGATTGGCTTATGCAACCAGAGGCTGGGTAGTCCCACAATGGTCGCCTGCTGGAGAGCTGGAGGAACCAGTAGCTATGCGGTCCAGGATGCCAAAGCCTCAGAACCAAGGGGTCAATGATGTTATCCCAGTCTGGACCAAAGGTCTCTAAACTCCCTGTAGAATCACTGGGCAGAGTCTGCGTTGGAAGAGTGAAGGAGCTGAGTCTGACATACTCAGAAGATCACAGAAGCAACCAAGAACCCATTCAGGAAGAACTGGACTTGCCTCTGCTACTGCTTTCTCATCCTTCCGGCTTTTATTCCATCTAAGCCTCCAACCTTCTGGACAGTGCTGCCCTCACTTAGGATGGGTCATCACTTCAGTTTGCTATCCAATCATTCCTACAAACACCCTCATTGACATACCCAGAAGATTCAATCTTAGGTGCCTCTCAATCTTAGAGTATCTTCACCCAATCAAGCCGACATTTTAATCTAAACAAGTTGACAATTCAGATTAACCATTACACAAGCTTACCATTTTTGGTTTTAGTTTTAATATCGTTCTTGACATTTTTTAATTACTGTATATTATGTTTTCTTTTAACAACGCCAGAGATGGGCCTCTGTTTATCATTTCTATGAAATGACCCAACGCTAGAAAAAATTGATTGGCTTAGGGGTTGAAAGCCTGATTCGAATTGGAATAATTGCAGATCCATTTCCAGGAATTGAGGACTGCGACATAGTTAGTGCTATAGTTTGAATCTTGAGTGTCCCCAAAAGGCACAAGAGTGGTGTTGCTGGAAGACAGTTGAAACTTTCAGCGGTGGGGTCTAATGGGAAGTCGTTTTGTCATTGCAGATGCGCCATCAAAGAAACTTGTGAGCATGTGGCCTTCCTCCTTCAGTTCTGCTTCCTGGCCATGAAATGAGCAGTTTTGGTCTTTCATGTCCTCCCCACCATTGCCATCTGGCAGTCTCACCAGAGACTCAAAAGCAATGGGCTCACTCAGTCTTGGACTGGACCTCTAAATCTGTGAGCCAAAAAATCTTTTTCTCTTACATTAAGATTTCACCTCACTCCATTCAGATTGGGAAAGATGAGGAATACAAAAAATAATAGATGCTGGAGGGGTTGTGGGGAGATAGGAACACTAGCACATTGTTGGTGGGACTGCCAACTGGTATAGCCACTCTGGAAAGCAGTGTGGAGACTCCTCAAAACATTAGGGATGGATCCACCGTCTGACCAAGCTATCCCTCATCTGAGTATTTTCCCAGAAGATCTAGAATCAGCACATTACAGCAACAGAGCAAAATCAATATTTGTAGCAGCTCAATTTACAATAGCTAAGTTATGGAATCAACCCAGATGCCCTTCACTGGATGAATGGATCCAAAAAGCTGTGGTGTATATACACATATACAATGGAGTTCTACTCAGCTATTAGAAACAATGATATTGTGGCCTTTGAAGGTAAATGGATGGCAATGGAAGAATTATTCTGAGCGAAATTAGACAAACCCAGAGACTTAACAATCAAATGCTTTCCCTCATTTGTGGAACCTAGAGCAAAACCTAGGCTTGGGTGAAAGATCAGCTCATGTATTAGACTTACCAAAGTTGGAGCAACACATAATCTAGGATAACCATAGATATGTGGGTAGGGGTAGGGAAGAGGCTGGAGGGAGGGGAGAGGGAGGGATGATGGGGAGGGCTCTAGAGGGGGAATAAACAATGTAGCTTTCTCTTTTTTTTTTAAAAAGAGAGATGGACAGTGAGAGAGAGAAAGAGAGAATCCATTTTTTATTTAGTTTTTCATGTGATTTTCCTTGCTCCTATACTTAGTTGTGTACATGGTGCTGGGGTTCAAACCCCCATCCTTGAACATGCCAGACAAGCACCATAACCACTGAGCCACTTCTCCAGCCCTTTAGCTTACTCTTTACTCACCCAGGAAGACAAATAATACTTATGCAATCATTTAATTGGACCATCATAGATAGATAGATGAGGGGTGGGGAGAGAGAGATTGAGAGAGGGAGAGATTATATCTGTTATGGGGGGAAATATAGAAGAGTCAAGAGAGACTGGGGTGTGGGCAATGTGGGAGTGATCGTGGATTAGGATCGGGGCATATCATATTGTTACTACATGTGCCTTTATGATTGTGCAACAACACAACTCCTCAATAAAATTAAAAAACATGTTAATTATCTCAGGTATTTCATTATAGTGATAGAAAGCTGGACTAATACAGTTGGGGCACTATCTTAAATGCATGATCAGTTGGTATATGTTGTCGACCGTTTCATTCTATATCAACTCAAAGCCCAGAGAACTAGCCTGGAGAGGAAGTGGGATATGAAGGGAAGCAGGAGAAAAAGAGAAACATACACAGGTAAACAGGGATAGATAAACCAAAGAGAGAGTTCCGTAGCATTCATGAAATACTTCTTTAATTTTAAAACAAATTGTCAATTATCTCTTGCCATTGAAGCTGGTTACAAGTGAATCTTTTCTGAAACTGAATCTAATTATGACATCATTCATAATTTTGTAGTTTATCATTAAAAGTGATTTGAACTTTGTCTATTGTATATTATAATAAAGCCCTAGTGGCAAAAGATCTATTCTTTTGCAGTTTAAATGATTTTCTTTTTCCTAAATTGAATAATTTTCCAGAGAAATGGCAAAAGTAAAAGAATTTATAAACAACATGTGTCTAGCTCATGTTATTGGTTATTTGTGTGAAAATTTGTCTTATTACTCACACAAATTGTTTTTTTTACCCTTTGGAAAAAAAAATCTACGATTTCCTGTAAGTAAAAAAGCCAGGGGAAATTTTTACTATGATCTAAGTTATTTTTTCATTTTTAATTGTGACACCTAATATTTCCCCATCCAGTCAGAAAAATCTGATCTGGTATAAAGCCTTAGACTAATTTTGCTTAAAAGAAATCTAAATGCAATAATCAGGTAATTTAAACCAGAGCACTATCACATTGCTATTAAAAGATATAGGGAAAAGAGTTAATAAGATAAACATAAAGATAGTTTGAAACCTGTAACCATCAATATAATGCATTCTTATTATTATAATTAAGTCAAATAGGAACATTTTTCCCCCTTGTACGTGATTAACTGGATGGATACAAGCAAAGACAAAGAAATCAGCAGTACCCTCCTCTGTTTTCTTCCTCAGAGGTGTTTTGGATGATTCTGAATTCCAGAAGAAGCAGTGAGACCTTTCCACAGTGGTTTTGTTCTTTTGTTTCTGGGGAAAGAAAGCATCTGGTGCCTAGAGGAGGAGACTGCTTTTCAGAATATTCACACTCATCTTTTCGGTCCCTTACTTCAGGTCTGACAGTTATAAGATGTTTACCTGTGTGACATCGTCTCTGGAGGACTTCCCCTTTCAGGACTTGAGAGGCTCTGCCCCTTGGCTATCTGTCCTACCGTGGAAGATTTACCTTTTTATCTCAGGGAACTTTGAAGTTTAAACATGCTTCAGAATCTCAAAATCAAATGTATTTATCTTTTATGAAAAAGTCCTTATTTCTGCTTCTATCCCATCTAGAAGTTTCTTTTTGGTAGCCATTTGTATTATTTCTGACGCTTGATACAAATGGTTTCCTATGGTAGTCAGGGATGAGCTATCATCTTATTTTCCCCTATGTTTTATTCCTTTTTTCCCCCCTAAAGAGAGAAGGACAGTGGGAGAAAGAGACAGAGAGAATCAATTTTTATTGAGTTTTTTTTTTCACATGGATTTTGTTGCTCTGACACTTAGCTGTATATGTGGGTGCTGGGATTTGAACCCGTGTACTTGTGTATGCCGGGCAAGCGCCATAACTGCTGAGCCACCACTCCAGCCCCCTTGTGTTTTATTCTTTAAGAAAACTTAAGGAATCAAACAATTGAAGGATATGGAAACATTTGATTACTATCTAGAACTTAAGTTAGAGTGGTGAGAGTTCTCAGGGAATGATATACCGGGATTGTGAGGAAATAGCTCAGGGTGAGTTAAAATGAAATGTCAGAGAAGTAGGAGGAGTCAGGGTGGTAGGGATGATAAAAGGAGCAGGTGCATGTGGTACGGTTTGGATATGAGGTGTCCCCAGAAAGCTCACATATGAAACAATGGAAGAATGTTCAGAGGCAATAATAAGATGAGAGCTGTGATCTAATCAGTGGATTAATCCATTTGATGAATTAATACTTTGGGTTCACAGGTAGTAACAGTAGGTAGGTAGGATGTGGTGGGAGGAAGTGTGTCACTGGGAGCCCCTGGGGATCATATTTTCCCTAGTTCCTCATGCATGCTCTCTCTGCTTTTTGATTGCCATGCCCTGAGCTGCTTTACTCTGCCACCCTCTTCCGCCATGATGTTTTGCCTCACCCTGGGTCCAGAGCAATGGAGTCAGCTGACCATAGACTGAACTCTGAAACTGTGAGCTTTTCATCTTCTATGTTGTTTTTATCAGGCCTCTTGGTTACAGTGACACAAAGATAAAACAGAATAGAAACATACATTGGGTTAGTATTGTTTGCCTGAGATGTGGGATTGTGGAATACTGGAAAGAGGGTTTCTATGTGGTTGAAATTGTTAGTGTTTCCTTGTGTCAGCTTCTTCCTGACACTCAGCTCAATACCTTTCCATGCTCCTCCAGCACCTACATAGGGTCAAGTGACTGAGTGCTGACCAATGGACTATTAGTTTTGATCACAAAATATAGCATGAAAATTTCTAATCTCTCATTCTTTCTCAGTCCACCCTGTAAGAAAGGAAGGAATATAATGGCCTCAAGGATGTTGCTCCCACAGGATGGAGTGGGCTAGCATTGAGTCATTGTTAAGAGAAGAAAGATATTGGACTTTGCATCAGCAAGAAATATCATGTTAAGTAATAGAAAGTTGTATCCTGTTTATTACAGTAGTATTAATTATCCTGATTAATATCTTTGGTTCTGTTGTTGTGTTTGACATCATTGTGGTATGAGAATAAAGAAGGAAACACAGAAGCAGAAAATATTACTCAACATTACTTATTAGGCTTATTACTGATAGGTGGGGAGTAGAAAACAGATGGTGTTGGGTATGGATGGTCTATTGAGAAAGGAAACATTTTGTAGACGTACTGGCCTAATTTTAGAACTGAGCTGGATATTTCTAAATGTGCCTTGATTAGTATAAAGGAGGATTGATATATTTTTGACAACTACAACTAAAAGAATATGCCAACATCTATTTTATGCAAGTATAAATGAAGTACAATAAAGTTATTGGAATATATTTTTTAAAATCAGATATTAAATATCAAGTTCTTAAATATAAGTTTAAGTGTATATTTATATACATATAAAGACTTTTTCAAAATGCTGAAGTATGGTACCTGTATTTCAAAACACCACGGGGAGGAATCCGAGAGGCCTGAAGCCCGAGTATGCTGAGTGCAGGAATGCTGTGGTGATGGGCAGGGTATGTTGGCAGTGTTTGGACTATGTGCAATTAAAGAAGGAGCGCACTGGGTCTGGGACCCAGAGAAAGTGTCAGGAGAGGGCTCATTTTTCCCTTTGCCTTTTAGTATTTAAGTATAGTCACTGAGAAGTCAGTTTCTATTCAACAAAGGAAAAATTTAACGATCAGATTTGGAACAGTTAACTTGAAATTACAGAGCGTTTGAAGGGTAAAACTTAAAGGTTGCTTTTGAAATATACAATTGTTTTTCTTTCTGAAACATGGACTAAATCCCGAAGTCTGAAATAATACCCCCAGTGTTTATTCCCCCATGAATCATTCTTTTGTGACCATCACCTTCATGTCATTATCTATTAAATATGCCAATATTGTGGCACCACTGAATAGGAGCATCCCTCTGTCCTTCTCCAACTGGCAGGGGCAGATGTTTCCTTGGGCTTGGGGATGACCCCTTGTTTTCCATGTGCAAATTAGAGATTCCCTTGAGAAGTAAGTCTGGTTCATGGACAGAGGTCCCACAGGCTCTAGCACCTGCAGGTTCAGTGGGCCCAAGGCTGAGTTTCATTAATTGTGGTCACTTCTTGTCATCTATAGATGAGATTGCTCGGGCACATCACTCCTACCAGGAACAGGGAGACAAAAAAACCTTGCTAGCGATAGTTGTTTCACTAGAGGTTGACTGAATAAAAAGAATAGATGATGTAAGCACCTCTTATACTACACCCCAGGCTCAAATAATTTCCAAAAGAACTAAACACATGCTTTCTGATTTCAGAGATAATGCAGCTTCTTTGTAGAAAACTTGGAGAATAAAGAAAAGCCAAAAAAAGAATGTGAAAATCTCTATAATTACACTGCTAATAGATCCTTATAAATGTGTTTGTGTATGAATATATATATCAACATGCATTTGCATTATAAATATATAAATATTCATATTACATATTTATGTAAATATATAATATTTATGCTTATTTATAAACATATATTTGAATTTTTATTATGCATATTTTGTGACCTACAAACTTTGGGTTGTTTTATCAAAATTATCTCACCTTAATTGCTAGTATTTTTAAGAACCTATAAAAATATTCTTTTTCAGACGGGCTTTCCTGCAGTGTTTATTTAATTTTCCAAATATTTGTACCATTGGAAAGAATACATACCATGTAATCCACTTATCTTACCCCTATTGTGTTTTTTCTTTAAAGCACATTGCATCCTCTTCTGTGAGGCGCTTTGGGCTTGGTAGGGAGAACCGAGAGCTCTCGCTGGCCACCACCAGAGGCGGCTGACTGAACCCTGTTGTGTGTTCTGCCTTTCTTGCCACCAGCATGCATGCTGCCAGCTGCGGTGACTGTAGGAGCCTGCTTTTTCTCGCCTGATTTTTTAAAAGCCTATCTGATTTAGTAATGAATTTAACAGTTTTGGCCATTGTCTATGATTCTGTTTCGGTCTTTGCAGGGTCTGTTACTGCCTGAGGTGAACCTGAGGTGAATCAGTGGTTTCTCTGTTTTTCCCAGAATGAAAATGATAAATGATAAGCCATTTTAATGGTTTCCTATTTCATGGAAGCCTTGGCACTCTCAGAATCTATTTATAAGGAGCGTTCACATAAGTTACTGGTAAGTATGTGATGACATGCGGAGCTTAATTTTTACTTTGCCTTGAAGAAGGCAGAAAGGAAGCATTTCCCTCTCTCTGCTTCGTCTTACACAGTTTAGCTCTAAAGCGGAAAGCAACTACTGTTTATTCCAAGAGCCCTACGGGGTCTTGTTCTACACTTTTTATCACATGATGCCCAGAACTAAGCTGCTGGAGTGCATGAAGTATATTCTATTTCCAATTGGCATCCGTCCACTCTGAAGGTCTAAGCAATCTGCAGTCGAGCTTAGAAGAGGGTACAGATGCTAAGAGAGATACAAATCGCTGAAGTTAAGAGACTTGGCATCTTTAGAGTTCTAAATTGTAGTCACACTCACATTTATTACAATCTGAACCTTGTGAAGAACGGTCTTTCTCCAGGGAGAGGAAAACAGGTCAAATAGTTTGCCACAAAATGAAGGAATTTCATGATTTCTAAATGGACAGCCTCATATTCTAGAGATAGAACTTGGGTAAAAATACAAAGCCCACTGAAGACAGCCTATAGACTTCTGTAGGCTGGATGAGGTAGGACCATATAATCACTAGTACTTAGAAACCCCGAAAAGCATGTGGTGGAATAGGGTGCGTTTTGTTAAATAGTACATTTAAGGAGCTCTCCTTGTAGCAATGAAGCAGTATTTGAGTTGGCTTACATGTAATCATGCCAGTGCTACATTAGTGAAGTTTCAGAAAAATGCCGGGTGCTGACAAAGGAAGCCTTCCAGAATTATCATTTAGTGAACAATTCTGTGTCTTGGAAATCCACCTTCCAGTGAACCAGGCAGACATAAATCTAGACTTCACTATAAATTTTGAGTCTTATGCTAACACTTTTTGTGTCCTGAATTTTTTAGGTATTTTATAGCTTTTGTGTCCTTCACTTAAGTATTTGTATTATTAAACAAGTTCAATTTAATCTTTATTTTTAAGGCTTGTGCAAACCATACATTCTTTCTAATAACTGCATGTACCTATAATTTCTCAATTTGAATAAGATTTAATCTTTTTATCATTTGCTCTTGATGTTAGAGTCATTATGAAAATCCATTCTATATTCTATTTATTTTGTTTAGTTGTGAAGTTCATAACTGGTCATATTTTTTATTTGTGTAAGTTCCTTTGTTTTATGTCCAGGAAAGTAATTTCCTCCATGGGGTTTCCTAGCTATAGGCAGGAATAGTTTACCAGTCTGCAGTACAAAGGAAACTGAATATCATGGAGAGATAATGGATTATTATTGAATCTATTATGGGTAATTATTTGGACTTGTTAACTTTTAACTCCTACTTCAGATTACTTATAGTTAGGGTGGGGGAGAGGGAGAGAGAGAGAGAGAGGGAGAGAGAAAGAGAGATAGTTTGATCAAGAGAGAATAAAAGTCTAAGCTGAGAGCAAAAAGTTCATCCCATTCTGCCTGGGCCTCAGTCTTAACAGGAAAAGAATTCACCTCTATATGTATTATTTAAAAAAGGAAAAACCACTTTCCTCTGCTTTTTAATACACATTGTACTGGGAACACTTGTAGATGAGTGTCTTTCTACCTTCCCCATGGTGAAACACTGTTTGTTGTTGAATCCTACAAGACAGAACATCCCAACTGCTCTCAACCTTTTTTTTTCTTTTTTTAAAGAGAGAGGGACGGTGAGAGAGAAACAGAGAGAATCAATTTTTATTTACATTTTCATGTGGATTTCATTGCTCAAACCCTTAGCTGTGGACATGGTGCTGGGGTTTGAACCTGTGTCCTCGCCCATGCCAGGCAAGCACCGTAGCTACTGAGCCACCGCTCCAGCCCTGCTCTCAACGTCTTTTAAGGCAGGAACAGAGCTGGTACTTATTAGATGATTTTCTAAAAATTCAGCATGTAATACATAGTCCATATTTCATCACTTGATAGGGAAGCTCTGGGAGGGAATTGTGTGAGGAAAAGTGCTCATGTCTGTCCAGCTCAGTGGTGGAGGCGATGTGCAGAAAAGCTACCTGTGTGAGGAGAGAGCGTCATTCATTTTGGTTCTTAACTAACCTGATCCTGACCAGGATCAGTATTCAGAAACGGACCCTCCCCCCAATATCCCTAAACACCTGCTGCAGAGATGCTGGTGTGGGCCTGGGGCACTTCAGAAAAACACTCATTCTGTGCAGCGTATGTGCAAATCCATGTTCTCTGGGGACAGAATCATACCCTCCATGGATACTGTAGTGTAACTGAATATTCAACAGTGCCTCTACTCTAGTGTGTATTCCAACCTCAGTATCAATATCTCTGGGTTAAAGAGCAGCTAAAACAATTTAGAACTGCTATCAGTCTTAAACTTTGGGTGATAAGATAAAAACAGAAAAAAAAAACCATTTTTTTCAACATTTTAGCTTAGACACTGACCCACACCTTGGCACCTGAATTTGCATATCACTTCCAGCAGCTAAATAATTGTCAGCTGGTGACTTAGGCTCTCAGAGCAGCTGGCTAAACATTATCCAACTTAACTTTTTTGATATTTCTTTTTATTTCCGACAAGCAGGCCAATGCACTTCATTTTAATATGTCAATCTTTTATTAGAATCTTCATTTATAATGTTAAATAAAATTTATGAGAGTCTTTTGTTTTGGACTGAGCTCTGGCACTACACTCCAAAAGACCAAACCAAAATAGAGTCACTTATGTGTCAAATAATGAAACTGCAACTACACAAAATTAAAAATCTGAAACAGGTCAGTTTTCCTAGAAAACAAGAGATTCACAGCAATCAATCAACAATGACTTGGTGGCCAGGTCTGGTGGCATACGCCTGCAATGCCAGCAGTTTGGCAGGGCAGCCTGTGTAGCTTAGCAAGTCCTTGCCTTAAAATAGGATTTAGAAAGGGCTAGGATGTTGCTCAGTGGTGAAGCGTCCCCAGGTTCAATCCCTGTAACAGCTAAGTGCATGCAAACACACACACGCCCAGTCTACCTGGGTTGACATGAGGAAGTACCTTCTGCTTTGACCTTTACAACAAAAGTAACCTGAAGTAACCTGATGTTAACCAATTTGCTATTGTATTGTGCTGTGTCCTTAATCCTGCTCACGCTACATGATGAAAACCAACTGTTCTGCCATGCCCAACAGAGCTCCCATGATTTTGTAGATGGGATGCTGTCTGACACATGAAATCCTGATAAAAGACGATTCAATGTTTAAACTATTTTTGTTGAAATTTTGCTTTTTAAACAGCAGTCTAACCATCACACATTGTAGGAAAGATATATTTCATCTAAAAGTATGTTTTAATGTATTTTTCAGAAATTGACACAAAGTGTGTCAATAAGAGGAAAAGGGGAAAAGGTGAATAAGAAGAGAAAGGACAGAGATCCCAAACTTTCTTTACTAGGTGAGAAGTCTTTCAAGGGACATTTTGTAGGATTAAAACACTAAAGCTTTTTCTTTTTTAAAATAGCCTATTCTCCTCTAGCTATACCACTTTTGAATCCTGAGCGAAAGATAAATTCAAACAAAATCTGTTCATCTTTTTGTTTATCCCTCCAGTGTGTGAATTCTGTTGTATTTTCTGGAGAGTCTTCATTGGCAAATTGGGATTTTGAGCACTTCATTATAACTTTTTTATTGACTTTAAAATATTTAATATTTAAAAAATTAGTTGCTGGGGACAGGGAAGAGGATAGGGGATTATGATGCACCAATAAAAAATAAAAAGTCATTTTTTCAAATATTTTTATTGTTGTTGTCCTTTGCCAGCAAGAAGGTCTGCTTTCCAGTTGAGTCTTTATTTTGGTGATTGGCAAGAAGCAATGAATTTTGACTCATGATCTTTTGGGCTGTCTTGAGAAATCCTATGTGGCTATATATGGAAAGCTCTTGATTTTTATCAATAATTAGTTCCTAACAGTGGGTAATGGAGACATTGTTCTGTTATGAAGAGGACAGTATGTTTTTCTGAAACTCAGACACTGACAATCTAATGGACAGGGCTTCCTTACCTTCGGAGTACAATTAGTTGTCCCTGGTTCACCATGATTAGAAATGGCACTTTCTCTAGGGTTGAGTATGATAGCACAGACTGTTATTTCCAATGTATTTAGCAGAGGCATAATGAATCAACCACGAAATGATAAATGCACACTTCTCTAACTTCCTAGTATGGAACCTGATAGAGATCAGATGTAGATTATAATAATTTGATTGCAAAATATTCATGTATATGTAGTTTTCCACACAAAGCCCTGGTTATTAACAGATCATGAGATAGTAAAGAGACGTGAAGAGTGAATATTGCCTCTTGTCCATTTGCTCTCAGGTTGCCCCTTCCTCTCAAATAATTCTTTAAAAAAGTGCTCTAGTGTGAAACTTGTTATTTGGGTGCCATGGTTGATACGGTTTGTCCCTGGGGGATCATGTGTTGGAGGCAAGGTCCTCATCGTGATGATGATACAGTGGCAGAACCTTTAAGAGGTGTCAACTAGAGGTGGTGGTCAGGTCATTGGGGGTGTTACCCTAGGAAGGGCTTGATGCTGGTCTCATGGAGTGAGTTCTCTTAAGAGCAAGTTGTTGTTAAAGAGCAAGCCTGACCCTTGAGTCACTCTCTGGCTTCCCGCCTCACCATGTTGTCTCTCGCTTTCATATGTGCTTCTGCCTTGACACTCCATCACGTGATGCTACCACCCAGGACCTCTCATCAGAGTCCGAACAGGTGGATCTGCCTTATCTTGTAATTTCAGCCCTTTTTTTAAGGGGCAGGGAGGGAGAGAAAGAGAAAAAGAATCAGTTTTATTTTTTTAATTTGGCCTTTGTTCCTCCAATATTTAGTTGTGGTTGTGGTGCCGGGGTTCAAACCTGGGTCCTGGCACATGCCAGGCAAGTGCTTCAACCACTGAGCCATGGCTCCAGCCCGGAATTTGAGCTTTTAAAACTATGAGCTAAATAAGCCTCTTGAGTTTATTATGTACCCAGTCTTGAGTATTTGGTTATAGCAACAGAAATTGAATAAAATAGGCCACTGTGAAAATGAAAATAAGAAATTTGTTATAAATCTTGAGCAGTTTTCCAGACTTTTCAGATGACTAGGAAGCAGAATGAATTACAGATGAATTATAGTTTTGAAAATGAAAGCTGTTTGGTAACATGAAGATGATATGGTATCTGATAAGTTCCATAATCACTATCCATTTGGGGTTTTTTTCTTTCTTTTTTGTACTGGGGATTAAACCAAGGAGTGCTTAACCACTGAGTCATATCAGCCCTTTTTTATATTTCTATTTTGAGACAGAGTTTTACTGTTACTTAGGGCCTTGCTAAGTTGCTGAGGTTGTCTTTGAACTTGCAATCCTACTGCCTCTGCCTCCCAAACCACAGGGTTTACAGGTATGAGCTACCACAACTGGCTGGATTTCTTTTTCTTCCCAAAGAAGAATATCTATCACAACCTATAAAAGATCAAGAAAAATGATGTTTCATAATTTAGCCACTAGGATAAAGATGATTTAAACATACAATTTAAAAAACCCCGATAGTGATATTCTAAATAACCTTGACTCATACACTTTATTTTTTAATGATTTTAATTTTTTATTAAGGAGTTGAATTATTGTACAATCATAAATGCATATAAAGTAACAATATGATAGCACATATTCTTAAACCAGAATAATCCCCACATTGCCTACACTCTAATCTCTTAAATCTATATTTTGCCCTTGTACACTTTAACTGAGTGTATTTTGTGGACTAAGAATTGTATCTTAATAAAGCGGTGAAAGAAATGTCATGGATAAAATGAGATTTCAGCCTACTGAATGCGAAAGGCCACAGGGTATCATCTAAGAGTCCCAGGCTTTCAGCTTTCATTTTGAGAATTTGATTTGATTTTCTTCTTCCTACCGAAGAAGCAGGTATCTCATTTTAGTTATACTGGGAGGAAACAGGCAGGCACACTGTCGCTGCTGTTGGCATGTGTGTTTGTTTTTGTGGACTAGGGATTGAACCCAGGGATTCCTACGTAGCAGGCAAGAGCTCTACCACAGAGCCACATCCCCTTGAAGCCACAGAACTTTTTCCTTCCAATATATAAATGAACAGGGGAAGGTGGTCCTTTCAATTCCTTATCAAGATGGCAATTCAGACAGCAATAGAAAAAGAAATCCACTAACCTAAAGGAAGAAAAGTATCCCTGATTGATCATGGTTTTTGCTAGGTTTTCCCAAATTCTGAAAGCATGTAAAAATGTATTTATCAATAGTTGCCCTTGTTAGACAGCTGAATGTCTAGATATCTGCTAAAAACGTTACTGCTGAGTGAGTACAACTCAAGGATTCCAGTGAATGCTCATACTTCTGTATTCATCACCTAAGCCTCAAATGCAATAAAACTGCATGAACAATTTTCAAATGCTTACTGATTTAAAATATCTCACTTTCCATTTAATGTATTTTAACCAGTTCTACTAATTGTACCCACCCTAATTTAGGTACAGGGAAATACTACAGGTTGAAAGATAACTCGCTTGTATCTTAAGGTGAATTCAATCTCATTACCAATCCTAAAAAGGATTGAGTTGACCAAGATGCAGGGATTGAATCCAAGGGTGCTTAACCACTGAGCCACATTCCCAGCCCTTTTTATGTTTTCACATAGAGACGGGTCTCGCTAAGTTGCTCAGGGCCTCGTGATGTTGCTGAGGCTGGCTTTGAACTTGTGATCCTCCTGCCTCAGTCTCCGGAGTCGCTGGGATTACAGGCATGCACCAGGCTGCTTTCTACCCATGAGGACTATTTACTAACCAAACTCAATAGAGAAGGGAGGAGGCAAGGGAGGGAAAGCCCTTACAGGAAGAGAAGAGACTCATTTTACAAGTTATCAAGATAAATGAAGCCACTTCTGTTTAAAAAAAAAAAAACCCACACAAGGATAGAGCACTTCATGTTTTAATTATGGATTTAAGGGAAATTACTAATAAAGAAAAATATTCTCCAAGATTTATCTTATTTTATCTTGAGATGCAACTGGTTTTCTCAAAAAGACTCAAGAATTTCAACATGAAATGTCAAAAACCTTCTTCAACACAATCTTGTTCTGTTCCTAATGATTTCTCTGGAACCACAGTCAATGAAATCACCTCAAACACAACAGGGTTCGTTCTGGGTTGGACTTTCTGATTTCTCATTCCAAGACAAAGAAAGACTGAGAAATTCAAAACAAGGAATTTTTCTCCAAAACAAACTCTGTGTTGCTTGATCCTCTTCTGAGCTGTGTGAAAGGCTTGGTGGAGTTATTTTTAACTGGGGACAGGACATTCATTCTGGAAAGGGTTCAGATCCCTGATTTTCTAATGAGCAGAAATACATACTGTTGGTGAAAGACTACGTCAACTGCAGTATCCACATCGACACTTGGTGAAGAATCCTCGGTAGACTAATTTTACAGATCTGAGGAATTAATTTTCTAGACCCAGTGGAATCTTGACATCTGGATCATTTAATCAACGTTAGAAGACACAGGCGCTTGAGGTCATCTAGACACACTTTGCTTTTTTGCCCACACAGATTTCCTCATAAATAATGAGCCTGCTTGACACCAAATGAATCCCAGTGTTTTTATTGATCATCACTTTCATTAAACAATGTTAGTCAAGTAAGAGGGTTAAAGGCAACTAATATTCTTGTAATATGTTTTACATCCCCAGCCCTATTAATCTATATAAACGGATCCAGTTTATCATTCTAGCAGTGTATTTTCAGATTGCACAAATATAAGTAATTTATACTCCCAATATAACAATCACTTCTGTGTTAACCAGTACAATTCATAGATTCCTATTTCATAGCTGCATGTACTTATAGAGGTTTCATACAAAAGCCAAGACAAATGTGAAAGGATCCTCTTTCAAATGGCTGGTGAGGCCTTTACAGGTGGGTGTCAGCGATGGGTATCCTCCTGAGTTCTACAATCTGAGAATCAGTCAAGGTACCTCCCTCCTGGCTGCCTTGACCAGATTCATTATCACTGACACTGAGACCAGCACCTGCAATGCAAGAATAAACACAATCACACTTCAGTGCAGTGAGTTCTCAAGACTGAGCTATACTAAGCCAAAACATGTTTAATGCTATATTAGGAAAAAAAAAGAGAGAGAAAGAAAAAATGAACTATACATTTAGAATACATATTAATACCTAATGGTTATGGAAGTACACTGAAATTGACTTTGGTAGTTTTTTTTTCTTTTTAGACAGAGGACAGAGAGAGAAAGAGAGAGAGAGAGAGAAACAATTTTTATTTAATTTTTCATGTAGCTTTATGTTGCCCCGAGACTTTGTTGTGTACACGTGGTTGTTGCTGGGATTTGAACTCGCGTACTCACACAAGCACTGTAACCGAAGAGCCACCACTCCAGACCCGACTTTGGTAGTTTTTAAAGCAGAAATTTACTTCTCTCTTTCTTTCCTTCCTTTCCTTTCTTTCTTTTTAGATACCAAGGATTGAACCCAGGGATGCTTGACCACTGAGCATCCCCAGTCCTTTTTGTTTTTTTATTTTAAGACAGGGTCTCACTAAGTTGCTGAGAGTCTTGTTAAGTTGCTGAGGCTGGCTTTGAACTTGCGATCCTCCTGCCTCAGCCTCCTGAACTGCTGGAATTGCAGGCATATGCCACCGCGTCTGTCTATAAGTACAAATTAATTTCTAAAGACACAAATTTGTAGTCTCCATTTTTTCTGTTTGTTTCCACATGGTAGATAGGTAACAAGAACAATGTTTCTCAATTAAGAGCATGTCAAAATAGAAGATCTGGAGGGCTATCAGACGCAGGAGAGTAGGATTTGTTGTTAGAAAACATAAAACCTCCAATCCCACAACTTCCACTGAACCCAGTAGCTCCATCAGTTGGTACTCGGTGTTGGTCAGCAGTCTGAGAAGATAGACAGGCCCTGAGGACACCTGCTCTAAATGAGCAAATGGGATCCCGAGACACAGGTAATTAAGTAACAGTGCCGAAACAGATCCATGCAGGATTCCTATGAAGCCAGGTCCTGTGAACTACAGATAGCACCCAGCATCTGTTTAGAGGAAGCTCCAATATTCACTACTTTTTTTTTCTCACAATTTAGAATAACTCAGAAAATTTAAAACTATGTTAAACTAATAATTCTTTTTTTTTTTTGGTAATACTGGGACAACATGAACACTCATGTGTGCATGTGCTCTCCCTCCTCACAACACACACACAATGGGGATGTGGTCACAGGGCATGCTTGTGTGAATCACAGAGCTCCCAGCTCCTCCCCGTCGGCTTGGCACTCCGCAATCCAGGAGAAAGTGAAAACCCAGTTGCAGCGAAAGAAGGGCAATTCTGCAGAGAGGCAGCCATGGAAGGATGGTGAATTTGCTTCAGCTTAACCCATCTGGAGAAAGAAGCAGGAGCTTACTAATGCTATTTCTGGCCAAGCCCTCCCTCTCCTGACCGCTGTCCTTCACACCCTCTCTGCTAAAAGGCTGCTGTTGAAACTTCACTTCCTTCCTTGCCCATCTCTTCCTCTGATCTGCTGGCTCTTTCCAGAGCTCTTCTGCTTTCTCTTGTTTCTCCTGCTGTCTCAGCACTGCAATCCTGTCCTGAGCCCTGCTTTAAAGCCAACAGGACCTGTCTGTGCCTTGGTGCTTTCCAGCCTAACAGGCTAGTTAGGCTAGTGTTTCCTAGTCACTCTCTTTTCACACCATGCTTATGGATGACGCCCCTGCCTGGAATGCTTTTCTCATTTCCCACCCCCTTAACCTGACTGCCACCATTCTTCCTGCAAATATCAGCTCAGGTATCATGTTTGCTACCTGTGGAATCATGATTCTCTTTAAAAATTCCTCCCTCATATCCTCCCTATTTTTCTGTCTCTTAGCTCATAGTTGAGTGCCCAGCATGCTGAAGGGGTTCAGGAAATGTTCTTTGAACATGTTAATAAACTAAGCTCTACATTGTAGTTCAAGTGCCTCTTGTGTCTTAGCACCTGTTCTCTTCCTCTGGACCATCCTGCATTTGACTGCCCCTTCCTTCTCAAGAACAAACCCACTGCCATATGCATGGAGCCTGGCATTCTCTGCTTTGGCTTACGACATGCTATAATCTGGATCTACCCTACCGACTAGGTGCCTACTAACCCTTATCCAATGGAGAACTCTCTCTGACACTGACCAGGTCTGCTGACTGATCCTGGATGTGCTTTGTTAATTACAGCCTGGGAATCTTTCTGTGGCTCCATGGAGGCCCATCTCTACACCATTTCATAAGTACTTCTTTTACCATTCCTCCAAAAACAGGAAGCTAGAGGATATAATATTTGAAAAGTCCATACACCTGACAAAATGATTAATCATATTCCATTTACTCTCCTAGGCTACCTGGATTGGATGATAACTGTATGGTGCCCCTTAGATAATATATATGTGGATCATGAAGCAAAATGTTTAATGAACACCCATGAACTCTTCCCTCAAATTAAGAACTAGAATTTTTCCAATGACTATGTATTTTTCAAAATTGAATGAGTTAAAATAAAAGTTAATACATTTCACATTTTAAAAATAAGATTTTTTTGTTTCTGTTGAAAAAAACTAAAGATCAGGCAACATTGGGCCTGCACTTCTCCAATGCAAAATAAAAGACAAAATAGAGACCATATACTCCCCT
The DNA here is from genome assembly GCA_004027875.1 of Aplodontia rufa. Classification (NCBI taxonomy): domain Eukaryota; kingdom Metazoa; phylum Chordata; class Mammalia; order Rodentia; family Aplodontiidae; genus Aplodontia; species Aplodontia rufa. The sequence continues at coordinate 31,385 of PVKS010002391.1, read as the reverse complement.
CCAGTTTATCACTATTCTCTTTCAGTCCTCCTGAATTATGTATGGCATTTGCCTGATGCCTGGGGGAAACAGGGTTTCCTTTAGGCGTTCAAAGGACAAATGGACAATGCCTCTCTGCTGGGGATAAAAGGGGACTGTACAACTTGGAAGAAACTCAGGAAACTGGTAAAATAGTGGCCAGCCTACAAGGAGAAGGTGACTGAGGTCCTGAGGCCCCAAACATCTTGATCCTGGCAAGAAGGAACTCAATGACCAAGAAACAGAACTGCCCAACATGGGACCAACTAGGAAGAACCAGAGAGGACCCTACAATCAGCATCAAGGAAGAGAGGGCTTAAAGATTTATCTGGAATCAACCCAATGATCTCAGAATCTGCCTGCTCTAAATTCTACATGGAATGCTGTAATAAAGCCTTTAGTGACCACTGGGACAAGAAAGACAAGTTCTATACTGAGTTCACTGAACTTGTTTAGTAGCCCAGGGCCTGAGAGTTGGAAAAATGCTCTAGATACAGCTTCTCCTGAAATTATTACATCTAAATGACCCACCTCATCCTCCTTCCCAGAGTCTTCCCAGTTGAAATAAACACACACTACCCAAATACTAATTCTTCACAGAGACTCAGAAAGGGCAACTATTACACACAAGTATGACTCAGCAGAACTGGGAACACAAACTAGGTCTCCCATCTCTTTGTCATTGTTGAGTGATCTAAAATGGTACTTTGCATTAAGTATTAAGATTGTTCTCTAAGATACTTTATGTGCTTATGTTTTAAGCCAAAAATTTGAGAAAAATCTAGTCACCGTGATAATACTTAACTTTTCCCTTTGGTGGACAGAACAGGTAACTTCCAAGGAACTTGTGAAACAATCTTGAACTTCTCCTTTTTCTTACTGTTATAACATGATTTGCATAGGAAAATGGTGATTATTAACCCCTATTTTATAGATGCAGAAACTGAGTAAAGATCAGAGGTGTCCACTGAGACGCCCACATCAGACAGTAGAAAAGTCACAGAGTGGAGATATCCAGCAGCCTTCTGATCCCGAATGTAGGGGATCACACCACACTGCCTTTTCAGCTGACAGCTCTGACTCTATTACTTCCTTGGTCTTGAGGTTTCAAGTGTTCAACTTTATCTACAGAATAAATTTCAAATTCCTTGGTGCCTATTTAAATTCCTTCCAGTCCCATGCTACCGAATACCACGGCATAGGAACAATCAGGAGTTGCAGAATACATTGTGAACATTTAAAATTATTTTTATGTAAAACAATAAATTGATCCAAACAACTAATTTATAACAGGCACTGAACCTAAACTTTGCCAGACACTGTTCTGGGTGTTTTCCATAGGTAGTCTCCAAGCTCCATCAAAACCTACAGACAATTTGTAATACTCCCCACTTGATAAATAAGAAAACCGAAAGGCCAAATCCCTTGTTGAAATTGTAGTTAGTAGGCTCTGGAACTGATTTCAACACGACTCTCTGACTTTGTGGCCCATTCTTAATTTATAGCATTTTCCCAGCATGACAATGATATGAAGGTCATATTCCTTCATTCTTTCCTTCTGAGGAAAAAGATTTCAAAATCTTTCTAAACTCTATTTTTTTTCACTGATTCTCAACTAACTTTCATGCACTGGGCTGCACAAGTTGTTGAACAAGCGATAGTGGTTTGATGTACCATCTCTGAAAGAAAAAAATTTGAGGAATAAGTGCTTTGGGTCTTGATTATAAATGTTTTGATTTTTGTTCAAGGACTTGTCATTTATTTCCTTCTAACTGAAAAAGAAATCACTTCTAGGTTTCCACGAGGGAAATGTTTACTGTGACATTTGAGTCATTGGCCTGAGGTAAAAACTGGTCAAACCGGAAGCTACGGCACTGTGATGGTGGGCAATCAGGCTAGTTCTTTTGGAAGAAGCCGCCTGTGAAGAAAGGCATTTCTATGCCAAATATGCTCCAAGCTTGGCTTTTCTAGGATCTTGACAGCTTTGGATCTACATAACAGTGTCAGTACTCAAGACAGTTCTTGTCAGGAATGTAAATAAACACAGTACATTCCCTTCCATGCTACCCTCACCCTCGGAGAAGACCAAGTTCTATTTAGCCTGGTGCCTTTTCTTCCCTAAAATGGAGGCTGTCCCAGGGTGACACTCTCTAAAGTCCTGGTTGAGGACACTAACGATATGTTAGGTAATTCTTAAAAAAAAAAAAAAAATCAGGGGTTGAAGTGGTGGCTCTGTGGTATGGCACTTGCCTGGCATGCAGGAGGACCTGGGTCTGAACCCCAGCACCATATACACAACTAAGTGTTGGAGAAGCAAAGGCCAGATGGAAAACTAAATAAATTCTCTCTTAAAAAAATAAACAACAAAAAACAAACAAACAGACAAACATAAAAAAGAATAATAGCTAAGGTGCCACTGCTCTGGAAATGATGGTCGCACTTGCTGGTGTATTTCAAGTCCAACTACTTGAAGTGGGTGTTCTTTTCAGAATGAAATGTGGATTTCTCATAAAAGATACTTTGTTAACTAAATATGTCAATAGTGTTGTTCTGTTTGTTTATTTTAAAATTCAGGATGGTTAAAATTCTGATGGAAAAAAGTTGTTGACTGGCTTTGGAGTCGGGGCTTCTATTTTAAAGCAAACTATTTTAACATACTTATCTTTACTGTTACTTTGAAGTATGCAACAAAAACTGTACACTAACACACTGGTCTCAAAAACATTGTCTTACTCATTTTGGAATTCTGCTGCAGCTGTCAGACACAAAGCTGGAGCCTGCTGACGCATGTGTGAGTGCTTATAAAGAAATGATGGTGTTTTCCCATTTGGAAACTGGTTATCCGAGCCTCCTTTCCCTCTTAGAGGTCTAATCTTTCTCAGGGTTTGTTTTAATGTAATTAGAAAGAAAATGTCTTAGCTAAAAAGACATTAATTTCTATTGTACCCAGTAAAGGCATTCTAACTACTGAATTCATATAAGGACTTTTCTTTTTTGGCACCAGGGACTGAACCCAGGGGTGCTTAACCACTGAACCACACCCCCAACCCTTTCTATTTTTTATTTAGAAACAGGGTCTTGCTAAGTTGCTTAGGGCCTCTTACACACACACACACGCCTAAATTGTTAAGACTGGCTCTGAACTCACAATCCTCCCGCCTCATCCTACTAAATTATTGGTATTACAGACATGCACCATTGTGCCCAGATCATATGTCTTTCAGTACGTGCTCAAATATCTCAACATTATTCCTAATTGAAAGGAAATCAGTTCTGACACTGATTGAAAGGACACTGGAAACGGTATCAATGGCTATTGAAAGGCCTACTTGGTCTTCCTTCCAGGAAGTCATTCATCCATCCAACCAACCAACCATTCTTCCTAGTTGAAACATCAACTGAGCTACCTAGTATTGTTATATATTCACTTACTGAGGTGAATCTTGGTCTTACAGAACATAAGCTTTGGCCCGGTTAGGCCTGATTCTTAAACATGTTAATCTGACTACTCTTCCTGCTTCTATGTGGAATTTGTGCTTGAATGGATTGTGCTTCCTACTTTTGCAACCTGCCCATTTTTCTGACTTATTCACTTCTGTCTTGGCTGTTACATACTCATTGACACATATTTTAGTGTAGCAATTAGGGGATGGGAAGTGTACAGGTTACATAAATCAACAGGTGGTGCATTTAGAGAAGGAAAAGCAAATCTCTTCCTACCAGATCCTACCATATTGCCTAAAGTCCACAATCAGGGATGCATTTTTAAAAATTATTATTATTGTTATTATTATTATTTTACCTCATAGGCTTTTGTCCTTAAGAATTTTTTTTACTAAAATACGAAAGCCACAGAAAAATTCTACCTTTCACCTGTGTTCATAGAATATTTTATTATGAATGATCCTAAATAGAAAGAAGGTCAAAAACAATGGTTGGTGAATGTCAAAGGCCCATTGCCTTCAATTTCTGGTCTTGTCTGAGGCTGCAGAACCGATGAACAGTGGGAGGCCTGGCACAAAGCCTGGGACACAGGGAGAAGTCTTAAGTGATCACTTCTCAGGTGCACTGTAGAAGTTGTTACTTGAGACTATGAAAAGATTTGCAATGTAGGATTTGTGAGGTGGAAGAGAATACAGGAGCTTGCTAGCCTGGTTAGGGGAGGTGAGAAGATGTGCTTAAATGATTTGGCTGAAGTCAGTGGTAAATCTGGGAGCTGGCTGCCCCATCTCATAAGTTGAAGATACACACTGCTCCAGGTTACTGTCCTTGGAGCACTGAAGGCTCCTGACACAGAAGGTGTCCAGTTGGGGTTCTTTGAACTTGATGCCTCTTCAAGGAGTCAAACTAGGTTGAGATAACTTTTAAGGGAATACATTCCAAGATCTTTAACTTCCATGTGCAGTCTTCTGATGAGATTTTTTTTTTTTAAGAGAGAGGGGCAGTGTGAGAGAAAGAGAGAGAGAAACAGTTTTATTTAGTTTTTCATGTGGCTTTTGTTGCTTTGACATGTGGTTGTGTACGTGGTGCTGGGGTTTGAACTGTACTTGCGCATGCTGGGCAAGTGCTGTAACTGCAGTGCCACTGCTCCAGTCCCCTGATGAGACTTTTTATTCATCTTAGGTAACCACTTATCAAAAAATTTTGTTTTTATTATTAATGTTGATTTGTTGAACTAAAAATAATTGCAGACTAAAAATAATTGCAGCAACTTAATACAAAAGGAATTTTGGGCACTTAAAAGTCATGATCACAGAAAACAATCTGTTTCCATTTCTACACCTGTTTTGTTGGGAGAGAAACTATAATGCACCAATAAAAAATGCTGGGGAAGAAAAGATAATGATAAATATGAGATGATTTCTGAAATTACTTATTAAGACAAGATAGAGAACAGGATAAAAGGGATTTTTGGTAATGCATATGAATAGATACAAAAGCTTTTTAATATTTGGTTCTCATAAGTTCTTGAAAATATAAATAAATGTTTAAAATTTGAAATAGAGAAAAGAGAATGATGTAAAATTTTCAGACATAAAAGAAAAGTCTGTTTATACAATCAAAAAATCAAAAGCAGTAGGTATCAAATTGCTAAGACACTGAGATGCCCTTGGATCAGTTTAGAAGAATAATGTAAAATTTATATTAAAAACACCATAATTTACAACAAGTGAATTTCACACTTTGATATTCAAGTGCATATCAGAGGCTAGAATCAACCAGAGACACAGGACTAATGGCTGCAGACAATCTGAGTGCATGTTCAAAGGGGCAGCCGCTACTCAGCTCCTATCAAGCAGTGGTATTCTAGATTGCAAGTGTTCTGTTACTACATTTTTATGAAATTCCAATTTTTTATGGGCTATCTCCAAATTTTAAATTTTGGGCCAAAAATATTAAAATGCCATGTTGGTCAAACAAAACACCTTGTTTGGCTGACTCTGGCCTATAGGTTAATGTAAATTCTGCTGCAGAGGGATTGGCATGTGAGCTGCTCCTTTACTTGACCTTATTCTGTGTTGGAGAATGTCTGGGGGTGGTGCTTAATTATTATAGTAGCTTTTCTAAAAATACAGGGACTCAATGTCAGAGATTGTTATTTTTATCTTTTAAAGTATTTATTTCCTAATGAGCTTAGGGAACTCTAAGGAATGCTAAACTAAATCTATAAGTAAGCAAGCCATTCCGTACATTCCTGAATCCAATGCACTTAATACTTGTTATATATATATAGCATGCAGACCTAATTTAATTATGCTCCAAGAATTCGTTTTATGTTTCCAGGGACAGGCCACTAACAACTGACAACACTGTGTGTACTACTTGGGACATAATTTGCCTTAAGCATGATTTGTAATCTGAAAGCCCCGTTCAGTTCCTACTCCAATGGGTGCTTTATGAAGCTGGTCATTCCCTCTTTCCTAAAACCCTCTTCCCTCTTGAGTTTACTTTCTGACCTTGCTAGAGTTTCTCTTCGGGACCCTTGTCTATTCGCTCTTCAGTGTGGTCGTTATCTACAATGTCATTCTTGTTTTTCATCCTTCCCTATTCTCCCCTCCCTTTCTCATCTCTTTCCTCTTCTTCTCCTTCTACTACCCCAGATTTCACTTACTTGATATGGTCTGTGTGCTGATCCCCTTCAAATATTAACTTCCACCCTGGTCCCTCACCTAAGATCCAAAAGTGAATACTCAGGAGCCACTGGGCCTAACATCGAAGTCTTAACTCCTCAGTTTCCTCAACAAACAAATGCCTCATCATTGTTCCTTAGTCATTCAGGGCAGCAGCAGAAGTTTTGTGACTGTCCTCAGTTCCTGCTCAGTGTTCTTCCTGTGATCTTCTCACTTGTGTTTTACTCCTAACATTTAAGGCCTTGACCTCATTTCCTAGGACCACAGTAATAACTTCCCCATCTTTCTGATACTATTTCTAAATTTACTCCTCATGCTTTCATAAAAGTTATTCTGCCTCAGAAACCAATGAGAACATGCCATGCCTTTTCTCAAAAACCTGTGTGACCCTATTCTACAAAAACCTCACTCTTACCACTTTGACTGAACAGCATTTTAAAATCATGCAAACATCAGCAAGTGTTCTGCTTCCCCAAAATGAACCCACCACTAAGCGTGTTCTAGAAACACTCACTGAATTAAGTAAAGTGGACTTCTTTAGGACTTTCAGTGCTCCTAAAAATGATAATGTGTAGTAAGAATCTCTGTCATTTCCCAAATACACTGATCAAGAGATTCTCCTATTGAGAAATGAGTATGAGGAGTTCCAGAAGGTGCCTTCCGAAACCCAACAGGGCAGTTCTGGGTTTCTGCAATGCAGATGAACTACCTGCCAGGTCTTCTCCTGCTCTCCAGCCACACTACAGCACTGATTCTTGCCCCAAAGGACACACCCTGTCATGCCTTTGGGCTTTGACTTAATTCTATTCCCTCAGCTTGTAACACCCTTCCTCCATTCTATACCTTTTAAAAACTACAGGTTCTTTAGAATCAGCACATTACAGTGACACAGAGAAATTGATGTTCATAGCAGCTCAATTTACAATAGCTAAATTATGGAAACAACCCAGATGTCCCTCACTGGATGAATGGATCCAAAAACTGTGGTACATTTATACCATGGAATTCTACTCAGCAGTTAGAAACAATGATATTGTAGCCTTTGAAGGTAAATGGATGGCTATGGAAGAAATTATGCTGAGTGAAATAAACATAACCCAGAGAACCAAGGGCCGAATGTCTTCACTCTTCTGTGGAGACTGGAGCTAGACCCTGGCCATTGAGAAAGGAGGTCAATTCTCATGATTTAAATCTGAATAAGGTGTAATGACATACAACCTAAGGCATTTGTAGAGATGTATTGGGAAGGAGTTGGGGAGGGATAAGGGTGGGTAATCAGGGGGGCCTCTTGGGGGTAAATCTAATTTTCAGAATTTATATATATACTATATTATTTCATTAGAAGCTTGTTTGATTGTTCAACAAATAAATTTCTTAATAAAAAAAAGAAACAATGCAAAAAAAACCTCCCCAAAACTACAGGTACTTCAACAATCAAAACAGTAGCTAGACAATCAAATTGTAATATAATAAAATGCACTTTTTAATAAATATTTCAGTAAGTTCATCTGAGCATGGACACATATTCTTGCTTGTTTGGATATCTAGAAATTAAAAGTTCATCTCTATTTTTATAACAGTGACAGTATTTTCCTGAGAAAAAAATGATTTAAAACCACACATAATATTTGAAAAATCTAAAATTACTTCATTCTTTTAACATGAAGATAAGAATTTCTGGCAAATGAAGAATCTACTATGTCTATACTATAAGTGCAGATATGTAGACACTAGAATATTCATTAACTATTCTCCTGAGGAACATGAAACCTTCAATCAGGTTTCCAGGGTCCTTCATGTGTCTTTGGATATTTCCAGCACCATACACTGCTGAATTGTGGTGGTTAGGACCACATTTCTGTCCTCTGTAAGAGCTCCTTGTTGGGGATATATATATCAATGAAATATTTTATGTGATGGCACTTTGAAAACTCTAGAACTGTACACTACTCATTATGTTGCCTTTGTAAGATTCTGCTTGAAAAATACTCCACAAGAAGGTCTTTTTGGCAAGTCAGAGGCAAAACTCCCTCAGTGATATTTCTACCAATTATTTTACACAGAACTTGACTCAATAGTATCTTGGTGCTCTAGCAAGATTCTAGGACAGAGATATTCACATTTAGTTAGAGTATGCCTTATTCTTTCTTAAAAGCAAATTGCAAATTATTTTTAGGTTGTGCTATATTTGGTGCCAAGAACAAAATACTCTGGAGTTTGCCTGGGATTAGGAATGGGTCATGAGAATCAGAATGTGCTGAAGGTAACTGATGGTGTGGTTGCTGCTGCACAAGAAGACACAGATCATATTGTACAAGAGTGCCTACTTCCAATGAGATTTGTGGGTTCATACATACCAGTTTTTAATGCAAATATCAAGTCGTCAAACTCCTGGGACTCTTCGTCGGCTATCAGTGACCCCTGGCCATATCCTGTAGAAGGGAAGGTGGCGCCATTTTGTGGACCTGTCTTTAAATCGGGGCTAGCCTGACTGGCTTGTTGGAAGGATGCTCTCTCCCAGTCAGGTGGTACCTTTGTGGGTTGGGGTAAGGGGGAAAGAAAGCCACAATGTGAATGGATACACATTCATTTCAAAATGCACATTAGCAATTTAATTCCACATCTCATTACAAAGACCTGATAGAAGGGTTATTGACATGTTTTTAAATTAAGACCTTTAGTTTCATCTTATTTCTTTAGGAAATTTTGTCTCTCTTTGCACCAATCTAATCTGGTGATTTAAAATAATTTCTGTATTAGAATTACATGTAGATTTCTATCCTATCATGTGTAGAGAAAGAAAATTGTTTTTTTAATCCAATAAGTAGACTATTTTAAAAAAATAATGTTTGCAAAGAAAATTCTGATATGTATATATATACATTCACACTAGAGATTATTCTTAATCTTTAATCTACAATGCTACATTTTAAGTTAGTAGCGACCTATAAGGACACATTAAATTGAAAAAGGAAGGTCTTTCTAAGCCCCTCTTTATTTTTGATTAAATGATTAGGAAGACAAGTTCTTTCCTGAAATGTTTAAATACACTTGTGTTCCTCTAGGTTACTGGTAAACACTCCTTAATCCTTCCTTTCCAAGGCTTTCCTTCTCTGCAAGTCTTTTTAGAATGCCTTTGACTGTCCCTCCTGGACAGCTGGATCGAGGCCAGCTCCAAGCCTCCGAGGAATGCAGAGCACACGTTGAGCTATGTGGCTGTGAAACACTCCAAATGAACACTCTAGCAATGGCACCAGCCCAGGAATCAGACCATCACAGCTGCTGACTGCCAGCATAAGTTTTTCTGAGAGCGTAGGGATATTTTATACTGAAAAAAGTGATCTGAGGGCTGTAGAAACACACTGAAAGGAACCAGGCATGGTGGCACAAGATTGTAATGCCAGCGGCTCAGGAGGATGAGACAGGAGGATCCTAAGTTGGAGGCCAGTCTCAGCAACTTAGCAAGGCCCTCAGTAACTTAGTGAGACCCTGTCTCAAAATAAAAAATAATTTTAAAAAAAGGACTGGGGATGTGACTCAGTGGTAAAGTGCCCCCTGGATTAAATCAAGCATCAAACAAACACTGAAAGGACAAGATGAATCCTTAAAAATTTTAATACAAAATTGAGTATTTAGACCATCACTATCCAAAAGAAATTTCTACCATGTCATAAATGATTTACATATGTGTTCTCCAATACTTAAAGCTACCAGACACACACGTGGTTGTTGAGTACTTAAAATGTAGCCAGGATGAATGATAAATTGAATCTTTAATGTTTTAAAATCTTAGTTAGTTTAAATTTAAATAGCCACACATAGATAATGCCTATTTTATAAGACAGGTCATAACTAGATAAATGTTAGATTAGGTAATCATTCATGAAGACCAAAAAAAAAATCTTTTTCTTAAAGATCCATTTCTGAACTGTTCATCATAGAAATATCCCTATTTTTATTGGGGCCAATTTTGATAAAATAATTATGTTTTATAAACTTCTGGGATATAGAAATGATGCTAGATTTCCAAATTTTGAAGGTAGTATGGCCATATTTCAATTTTTAAATATTATACGTGAACTTACTTATTGCTAAAATTTGCTCTCTTTGATCAAAACATCTTTATTTTTAACACCTTCAGCCCCTGACACTTTTTACTATTTCTTCTATTATTAGTTAATAATGCTTTATATTAAATTTTCTCTGTTCAAATTATTATATATGTGTGTGTATGTATGTGTGTGTGTGTGTGTGTGTGTGTATATATATATATATATATATATAATTTTATTTGTAATCACATACCTTAAATTTTTTTTAAGAGAGAGGGACAGTGCGAGAGAGAAAGAGAGAATCAATTTTATGTTTTAGGTTTTCATGTGGCTTTCGTTGCTCTGACACTTCATTGTGTATGTGGTGCTGGGGTTCAAACTGCGTCCTCATGCATGCCAGGCAAGTGCTGTAACCTATGAGCCTCTGCTTCAGCCCCACTTACTTAATTTTAACCTGACATGAATAAAATTCTTTCTATGTTGTCATAGACTACAAAAACAAGATTCCTGGTCAGGTAGATTGTCTATCTACCTACCTACTTTCCTATTGCACGATCAATAAACTGTTTTCTTTTCCAACAGATGTATCCTGGTTTCCTATTATTTTTCAGGATGCAAACACAAGTGCTATTTTCCTTGGCTCCTTAATGCAGAGAGGGCAATCTGTGCTACGCAAGGATGCTAGCCAAGCTCACCTCAGGCCCTGCAGAGCTTGCCATGGATGTGCATTACCATCTCTTCCTGGCCAGATGCATCCAGTTGTGCCTTAAACCCTGAGCAGTGGTGCCTATGCTATGGGCCGCATTACTGACAGGTTGCTGGCAATGTGATTCAGATATAGGAAATCACACCGATGTGGACAGAATGCAGAGAGAGGTGGAGGTAGATTTTGCAGAGGAAATCCTGGCTAGATTTTCCAGTACTGCCATAGAAGCACTCTTCTGAGCCTTTGTTCTAAAATATTTTCTGGTATTTAGGTTGGAAGGAGTTTCAGCTTATTTTCTTTTCATTGAGTGTTTGTTGGGATTGAAGTAGTTATTTGGGGTGGGTGAAGAAGAAAAACTTGAAAGTATTTTTCGGAGGAACAGTGTTTTAAAAACCATTTCTTAGGCAGACTCAGTCACTGCCATGTCAAATTAAAAAAGAGTTTGAAGGGCTGGAGCGGTGGCTCAGCGGTTTAGGTGCTTGCCTGGCAAGCATGAGGACCCGGGTTCAAACCCCAGCACCACGTACACAACTGAGTGTTGGAGCAACTAAGGCTATGTGAAAAACTCAATAAAGCTGTTCCTCTCTTTCTCTGTCTCTCTCACTGTCCCTCTCTCTAAAAAAAAAAAAAAAAAAAAAAAGAGTTTGAAAAAAGAAATGTCTAATTTCTTAGTGTAGACTGCTAGTCAGTATAGCTCACAGCATCGGTAAGAAAAAGAGTTAAGTAACAGGTGTGTTACTACAGTACAGAAAAAAAGGATCACAGAGCAGAGGATATCAACAGGTAAAGGATTTAAAAGTCACCAAGCATCAATGATCTTGTACATTTTATGAGACAGGGAGGCTGTGAATGGGGTAGGGGGAAGCACACCTCTTCCATAGCACTGATAAGATTCTGGGTGGATTTGCTGATTTCCCCCCCAGCAGGAGGCATGCCACTCCCTGGAGTGAAGAAGGCTGTGCTGGGTCCTGGGTGGCCATTCATTTCCACTGTGTAGCTTGCCTTCATAGGGCAACACATCTGGTTGTGTAAAATGAAATAGACTACAAAAACATAAAGGCCCTGCAAAAGAAAAAAAAAAGCATTAACGTATCAAAGGAAGTTCTGCCATCATACCGGAGAATAAACACGGTTGCTCGCAGAGCTGATTTTCCACAAGTATTCTCCCAATTCTACCACAAGCCAAGAATTCTAGAACATGCTAGCAGTCTAGCAAGAGGCCTCTAAATCCAAATGTCACAAAAAGTTCATCAACGTTCTTTAGGAAAACTGACCTTTCACTAATAAATCATCTTTTTAATCCTGGTTAAAACATAAGCCCCAGTAATACACGAAAGCAGAACTACAGAAGTATATCTGATTTGCTGTGTAACAAACCTCTGGTCTGGTTAGGACTTGCCTCCACTGGAAAGTGGTTGGTTTCCAGGGACTTAAGATGGGAGCACTCCTAAAAGCTATCCCACTGTGAGTGAAAGTGCCCTGAAGACCTGAAAGATCCAGAACGCAATCCAGGTCCAAAGGAGATTGCTGGAAGCTCTCTTTAGCCCTCATGAATCTGGAATCCTTTACAGGAGCCATGCTGGCCATGCTCCAGCAGACGGCTCTGGAATCTTCAGATTGCACCGGGTATTGGTTTATGGCTCCTGCTTGTCCAGTTCCAGGCCAAGTGGATGTTTTGGTCCCTGGCTGAGTGGCGTCTGGATTGCCTGGACTTTAGGAAGCCATGAATGCCCTCAAACTAGGCCCTTGGATGAATACAGCCAGTTTTCAGCCAATGGGACTGGCACCAGATGTAGAGATTGTGGCCAGAGTTGGAGAGGGGCTTGGTTTAAACTCTTCTGTAACCTCTATAGCCAAAGAACATAAGAAAAAGTCAGGTATTTTGGGTCTCTACCTTGATCTGAGTCCTGAAGCATATTTTTCTTTCCAAGGTTGCCAATGAAAGAATAAAGTTTTAAATAAGGGGAAAAAAAAAGAAGAAAAAGAAGCAAACTTCTTGCTTTCTAAAAAATGACAATTTTTGCTTATCTATATCACTTACTCTATTTTTTTTTTTTTTTAAGCAAAATGGTCAAAGTGGCTACCATTCACACTGTAAATATCTGGAAGAGCAGTATTAACCAAGCCTCCTGATTTCCTTTGTGTCTCACCTCTTTATCTTATTTGGAAATACAATCACTTGGTAGGATCTCTGAGGAATGCACTAGATTGCTTCATATTTCGCATGCCTTGCTTCTCAGTACGTTACGTAATAATACTACAGTTATCTTGTGCATTTTTCGAGAGCTGCTGGCCCTTTAAATTCTTTCGCAATCTGATCAAACTCTTGACAATGACTCTGCTAACGTCACAGACAGCAACTCACATTCTGCATTTGTGTTCTAGACATTCCACATACTGGCTCTCCTTCATGATTTCTACAAGGGATCTACTGTATCCTTGTAATGGTGCTTCTATAAAGCTTGGTAATTTTGACCTTTACATGCAGCCAATAAATATGTTAAATTGTGCCTTCTGTATCTGTCCTTCCTGTATTTTAAGTTTCAGACGCAGACTTCCTAAATTAATTCACACAAATAAACTCAAGACACATAGCTAATTAAAGACTAAAAGGAGTTAACATCAAGATTTTTCAGAAAATGTGAATAAGTATCTTCATTTTATTTGAAATTCGCACTCTCCCACGGTTCCCAATGTTTCTAGGAGTGTAGACGCAACACTGCACTCGTAAGCCTGAAGCCCCTTTCACACCTCCTGTGCTGGGACTTGAACTCTAGGACTTGCCTGGCTAAGCATGTGCTCTACTGCTGTGTTGCACACATCTCCAGCCGCATGAGCCTGAAGCTTTCATTTAAGGGCATACATAGTAAAAAAATCTATTAGAAAACATCCAAGGCCTAAGAAATGCAAATAATTTTTATATAAAATGAAATTAGAGGACAGTGCACAAGGTATGCATACAGTATTTGATCTGAGCTTCTGTTTCTGGAATACTGCAATAATTTAAGCCTTTCTCCCCTTCCTATAAGAATGACCCCTTCTTGGGTTGGCATCTAGTCTGTATAATTAAATTAAAATCAATGGTGTATCTGCTAAAAATATTTTTAAAAGTGATTTCTCTAAGTACCATAGAAAATAAAGCAAAAACATTTATTTCCCTTTGTTATTAGGGTTGTTCTTTTGGAAACAACATTAATATTTTAAATTATGTAGGATAAGGGAATTACTTACATTTCCAAATAATATTATGAGAAGCAAATCTTCCTGAAAACACTCACACACATCCAAAATTTTTCTTGTATAACTAACTTCTCACATGGCTATGACCTAATTGAATTGGCCACAGCAATAGACAAAACAGGAAAAAATTTTAAATGTCAGGCTTAAAAACTGTGCAAATGTTGCTGATTTATTTCAGGATTTCTCTAAGTGCTGTGAAGTGATAGGGTAAAAGCTGGATCAGGAAACAAAACCCATGCTTTAAAACTCATCTCTAAGGACCCATTTGTTAAAACTGTACATTTTCTCTTGTTTGTTTTTATATCTAGCCTTTTGTGCTTTAGGAAAGGAACTGCCTGCTGAAAATAACTTCCATGTGAAAACTGCCTTTTCTTTTCTTAAAAGCACAGAAACATACAGTAAATATTTTGAAACTTATAGATGTGCCCCAGGAAACACAAAAATTGTTAAAATGGAAAGGAAAGAATGTTTAAATGCAGATTGTATGGCATTTGCCAGTGTCCAGCCCAGGCTGGGCAAATATAGAAAAAGGACTTTCATTATCCAAAGTACTCAGCTGTGGAGGTTTCTGACCTCAGACTAAAAACAAGTTCCCATTCCAAATACTACATGTTAGATCTTGGGCTCTCTTCTCTATGCTGATCTGGAAAGGAATTTTAAGAGAGAATTTAGAAACTCACTTATTCGGTCCGAAATTGCTGATCACCCACTCTGGGTATTGTCAGGCACTGAGAAGCAGGGAAAAAACATCTATCTGGTTCCTGCTGTCAAGCTTCTCACAAATTACAACAGTGTCCTACCACACAACTGTTTTAGAAGCAGGGCAAATATATCCACCTGTGCTCCCTATTCTTTACCACATCAAAACTTCTAACGAAGAGAATTCTGTTTGCTGTTGTTTCATTTTCTGGGTCCTCCTATTATAATCATGAATATGCTTTCAAAAAAAGCCTTTATATTATATCTGGATTGACCCCCATCACGACCAATTCTATATTTCTTTTTATCTTTTTTGTTTTTCTTTCGGCACTAGAGGTTGAACCCAGGGTCTTGCACATGCTAGGCAAGAGCTCTGCCACTGAGCTATATCCCCAGATATTTTTTGTTTATTTTTGTTTTGTTTCTACTTTGAAGACTGAGTCTCCATAAATTGCCAGCCTAGCCTCAAACTTGCGATCCTTCTGCCTCAGCCTCACAAGTAGCTTGGATTACAGTCAGGTGCCACCACATTGGCAATTCTGTATTTACTTTGAGTTGGAAATTTAAATTTATTAGCAACCATTCAGTGAAACACAAATGAAATCCTAATAGCCTAAAGGGTTATAAATACTCTTCGGATTAAAAGATGTAAAGGAGATTCTGGCTGCCATCTCAATAATTTCTGTCAGTTCCATACTACCAATACAGAAATTTAACATGAAATGTTGAAACAGAAGAAGGTAATTCACCTGGATTTTGCGCTCTTCTGAGATCTTTTTACAAGTTCTCTAAGGCTTAGCAAACAGCTCCTAGTGAGGGATGCCTAGGTTTCAGATGAGCTTTCCTAATTAATGTAAGGCCCTGAGATGTTGCTTCCTTCAGAGACAATGCAAGATAAGATATTCAGAAAAAATAGCATCTCCATTGGAATCAGGCTTTCTGCAGCTCAAAAATTACAAAATTGGGATTTAAAAAAGAGAGCAAAAATACCTTCTATTAAACCAAAAGCTTCTAGAAAGGGAGAGACTATGCCCAATTCACTCTGTCTTGTATTTTTTTTTTCATTTATAGCTTGATATCCAGAATGTAGGTGGAATTTAGGAACTATTTGCTAAATCAGAGATTATGGTTTTAAATTTTCATTAGTGAGAGGGAGTAGGAAGAGGTGAGGACAGATATAGGTCTGAGGCATGTGTTGACTTAGTCCTTTAATTCTTTTGTAACTATGGCCAGGTGAGTCAGGAGTTGTTCAATACAACTTTTGTTTCAGCTTAGTCTTTCTGTTTCACATTCACATGTGCCAGGACTCTTCATGGGAGAACGAAGCTGCCACTCATGGCCAGGTCTCTGCTCCTCCGGGTTTGTGTCTCTCTAGAGGTGGGGTTGCTGTGTGCTGAGCACTCAGGCAACTTCCTGGCTATCTCTGGCTCTTTTGTTGTGGCTGGATTTGCAGATTGCTGACTCCTTCTTGCTGACTTCTCCTTAAAAAGCTTTCTGCCTCACCCTCCCCTTGGCAGATGCTGCTGGGCATTCTCCGTGATCCTTTGCTTTTGGCTTCCCGCTGCTCTGGGGCTGCTGACCCACAGTTACTGCCCAGTAACTGAGCAGTAAAGACAATGGATTTCATCCCAATGGCTGACTTGAAAAGACAAATGTGGTGCTTCTGCATTGCATATGTGTGCGTGTGTATGTTCAGTACAGATGAAATTTCCTTCCTGAAAAAATTTTCCCCATTTTTTTTTTTAAAGAGAGAAGGACAGTGAGAGAGAGAGAGAGAGAAACAGAGAGAATCAATTTTTATTGAGTTTTCCACATGGCTTTTGTAGCTCTGACACTTAGTTGTGTATGTGGGTTGCTGGGGTTTGAACCCGTGTACTTGTGCATGCCAGGCAAGCGCCATAACCATCGAGCCACTGCTCCAGCCCCTCCCCAGTTTTTTAAATTGGTGCATTATAGTTATACATATTGATGGAAATTGCTATTACATATTCATACATGAATACAATATAACAATATAATTTGGACAATATCCCTCCCCAGCACTTCCTCTCTCCTTCCCTGCATCTACCCTTTGGCCCCCTTTCCTCTACTAATCTCCAGCTTAATTTTCAGGAGATCCCTCCACTCCCTGAACCTTTGTATTCCTTTTTTCTTTCTTGCTTCTGCATGTGAGAGAAAACATACAACCCCTAACCTTCTGAATTTGATTTATTTCACTTAACATGATGGTCTCTGGTTCCATCTATTTTCTTGCAAATGCCATAATTTATTTTTCTTTTTTTTTTGGCCGAATAAAACTCCATTGTATACATATACCACATTTTCTTTATCCATTCATCTGTTGATGGATACCTAGGCTGGTTTCATAGTTTGGCTATTGTGAATTGTTCTGCTATAAACGTGAGTATGCATGTATCACTGTAGTAAAATGACTAATTCTTCAGGGTAAATACCAAGAAGTAGTATCACTGGGTCATAGGGTGGTTCCATGCCTAGTCTTTTAAGGAGCCTCCATACTGATTTCCATAGCAGTTATACTAATTTATAGTGCCACCAATAGTGCAAAAGTGTTCCTTTGTCTCTACATCCTCTCTAGCATTATAATTTGTATTCTTGATGACTATCATTCTGACTGGTGTGAGAAGAAATCTCAGTGCAGTTTTGATTTGTGTTTCTCTAATCACTAATGATGTTGAACATTTTTTTTTCATGTTGGCCATTTGTATTTCTTCTTTAGAGAAATGTCTTTTTAGTTCATTTGCCCATTTATTAATTGGGTTATTTGATTTTTTATATAAAGCTTTTTGAGCTTTTTATATATTTGGATATTAATCCTCTTTCATAGGAGTAGTTAGCAAAGATTTTTCTCTCATTCTATGGGTTCTCTCCTGTGTTTCTGCATTTTCATTTCCTTTGAGGTGTGATAAAGTAGGAATTTCATCTTTAAATACTTTATCTTTTAAACTGTGCTTATGTTGTATATTTCAAGTTGCTTTTGTTAATGGTCTTTATCTATAATAAGAATCTACAATTCAATCTGTGCATTAAATATACAGAGGAAGGAGACAAGTGGGTTTACCTTGGTAGTTCTGGTTAGTAGGCATAATTAAAATACTTAGGAATCTCCAGGAGCAATTATTGCTGAAGCACTTTTTTAAATATTTGGATGGGATAAATAATTACCTAATATTCCGCATGAATTATATCAAGTTCTTCTGCAATTTCTTACCAACTTAAGGAACAGATAATGTATCTGAATAGATAACTTATCAATTCAGAACTAGTTAACTAAAAAAAAAAAAAGACATCTGCTGGCCTTAGTCATGTCTATGACTAAATATGTGGGTAGCAGGAGGCCTTCAGTTTTCAGGCTTAGATAGGTGTCTATTTTAAATTTCGTAATTCCTAGGAACAATTGTATAGGGTTTTTTTTTTGTCATAAACACCCAGTGTATAGATAACACATTCTCCCTTTTGCACAAATAAGTCTTCTATGTGTAATTTAAGAATATATTTCTCTGTGTGATTTATGGGCATAACAACTATTTGGTCAGAGTTTTCATTGGGATAAATATTCATGAATCAAAAAATAATGATTAGGTCATGCTTCAATAACCTCACAGCCAGGTGACATGACCCTACATACTTCAGCCCTTCCTTTCCAGCCTTTGTTAACAGCACTTTGTCTCTGAGACTCTCACTGATCTCTGCCTGTCTGGAAAGTTTCAACTGTGGAGCATCAGTCAGTGATGATTCTATTTATCAGGTGTCAGACTTCTCCCATCAAGACAGAAAACAGTGAAACAAGGTTTTAAAAAGTCACAAGAACACAAACTTCTAACTTCAGAAATCCTTTGTATTTAAAATTCCTAGATTAGAAAATTTTCTGAAGTACAAATCAAGTTGGGTGGTAGGATTGAAGGGTAGAGGGGGTTGAAGGTCTAATAGTATTAAGAGGGGACTAAAGAATATAGAAGAGGGGGCTGGAGCGGTGGCTCAGCGGTGGCTCAATGGTTTCGGTGCTTGCCCTGCAAGCGCGAGGACCTGGGTTCAAACCCCAGCACCACGTACACAACTAAGTGTTGGAGCAACAAAGGCCATGTGAAAAACTAAATAAAATTGTTTCTCTCTTTCTCTGTCTCTCTCACTGTCCCTCTCTCTTTAAAAAAATAATATAGAAGAGGGGGCTGGATTGGCGACTCAGTGGTTGGAGTGCTTGCAGTGCTTGCCTGGCATGTGCAAGGACCCAGGTTCAAACCCCAGCACCACATATACAATTGAGTGTTAGAGAAACAAAGGCCAGATGAAAATATAAATAAAATTGATTCTATCTTTCTCTCTCTCTCTTAAAAAAAAAAAAAAAAAGAGAATCTAGAAGAGATCAGAAATCTGAGAATATTTCTTAAAGGTTTTAATAAAATGTAGAAAAGAACTGAGTGGTAGTGAGCTTTGAATGAGAAAAAATAATTTTTATTTCAAAATTATAAAAATACTGTCAGGCATGGTGGCACACGCCTATAATCCCAGAAGCTCAGGAGGCTGAGGCAGGAGGATTGAAAGTTCAGTGCCAGCCTCATCAACTTACTGAAGCCCTAAGAAACTTCGGGAGACCCTGTCTCAACAACAACAACAGCAACAACAACTACATATACACACACATATATATATATACGTATGTACGTATATATATATAAATTATACTGTGATTATTTAAATCTTCTTATAGCTACTTTAAAATATGTTTTTTATATCAGCATTCTTTAAATTATCATTTTGAAAACAAGGTTTTAGAAATTGGTGTTCAGGTTGGGTATAGTGGCATATACCTATAATCCCAGTGAGTCTCAGGGGCTGAGATTCTGTCAAGCTCGAGACCAGTCTCAGCAACTTAGTGAAACCCTGTCTCAAAGTAAAAATTAAAGAAGGGCTAGAGATGTAGCTCAGTGGTAAAGTGCCCTTAGGTTCAATCCCCAGTACCGAAAGAAAAAAAGAATTCAAATGTCCTACTTAATCATTCTATGGAAAGCTTAGTTGTTTGGAAAATGATAAGGTGACCCAGGGATGGTGTCCACGACAGTGACGATGATGAAAGCTGGATTACAGTGCCAACAGAAATAAGAGATGACTTTATTGTGGGAGCTAAATTAAATTTCATACATGTTTTAAGTGAAAATACGTAAGATATTTTAAGTGCCAGAGTGGAGAGGAGGAAAGAAGGCAAGGTGGAGATGAAGTGAGGAAAGTAACTGGGCAGCAGTGAAAGCCAAAGCCATGTGGACGTGTGCGTGTGTGCGTGTGTGAGTGCACGCGTGTGTGTGTGCACGTTTGTGTGCGTGTGTGTGTGTGGGTTTGGAACACTCTTCAGAGAAAAACGCTGAGTGCTCAGGAAGAATGACCAGAGAAGTAAACAAGAGGCAACTAACTTGTCCTGCAAGTCAGATAAAAGCACAGCCATAGCTCTATCAGGGCAGCCGAGAGAAGATTCTGTTCCAGGAGGATGAGGTGGCCTGCATTGTCAAGAACAGACATCACCGAGAAAGAGAAAGAAAAGTTTGTTTCAGATGTAACTGATGCGTTTAGAAAAATACAACAGTGATGAGAATATACTTAAACATGTAGTATGTGGTGTGTCACGGAAAAGGTACCCTGAAGTTGGGAGAATGATCTGAGTCAGGATGTTGGAGGAGCCAGTTTGGTGAGTATGTTAACACTGGTGGGAATGTTTTATTTCTTCCATCTCACCACTGATCATTAGTTTTCTTATTCAGACCAAAAGACTGTGTAGCACAGTTCAACTCCTGTAAACTACAGACCGAATCAAGTGCTCCACGTTAAGAAGTACTGAGTCAGACTGCACATCTCGTGTTCTCTGCAATGCAAGACCAATGTGGGTGTGTCCTCTTGTAAATTTTAACCTTTTTGTCTGATACTAGCATTCCTTCTGGAGATGCACAATTTTGGTATTCCTAATTTCTCCCTGTCCACAAGTTGCTGAAGGCAGTCAGTGAGCCAAAAACGCATAATCTGAACTCTTAAACCTTTTATGTTGTTTTTAAAAGGGAAAAAAATTATTCTAGAAAAATTTTAAGAAAGTACTGATTTCATCCTAATGCAAATTAAATACCAATGATGATCTAAATGACTTTGTTTTTTGAAACATTCTCATATGAATCAATTTCAAACCATGATATAATCCATGACTTTTATAGAAATAGGGGACTCCACATACCAGGATTTCCTATACTGAAACACACAGAGATTAATTATGTGAAGGGGAAATAAGTTTATCAATACAACTGGGCAAAACTGCAAATACTGGGAAATTCCATTAGCAGAGACTTTCCAGAATTTTGCCTGTTTGGATTTCAGAAAATTTTCTAATTTAGGACTTCTCAAAGCAGGGGAGTACTGCGGTCAGAAGTCTGTATTCTTGTGGTTATAAGAAAGTTTAATTTGTAGTTCTTCCTAAATATTCCTTGAGGTATCATAGTCCTTAGAATCTTTGCATTCATAGATTTCAGATAAGATAGCATCTAATCAGAAATAATAATTCTAAATATTAAGAATCAGAACATATGCTGTGAAAAATATTATTTGCTACTATTTTCACATACTTTCTTTTGATGATAACAGCTTGTTTTGAAGTGACAAATCATTTAAAAGATCTTTTCAATGCAATTTTCTTATTAAGGATACAAGAACATTAGGATTTCGCTGTTTATGGTATGGAATAATTGATTTACTAGCAAAACTCTAAAAATTTATGCATATTTTAGTTTAGAAATAAAAATTTAAGGCCTAATGCAGTAGTGTAAGCCTATAATCCTAGCTACTCAGAAGGTTAAGACAGGAGGATCTGAGGCCAGCCTCAGCAATTTAGTGACATCCTATGCAACCTGGTGAGACCCTGTCTCAAAAATTAAAAAGAGCTGGTGATGTGACTCAGTGGCAAAGCATCCCTAGGTTTAATCCCTAGTACAAAAAAAGTATTAAAAGCAAACTTAAGTTCATAATTATTGTAGCAGGCAGGGGGAGAAGCCAAAAAAATTTTTTTATACCAAATCTTAACACTCAGAAAGAATCGCTAAATCTTGGAAATAAATTTCCTTAAAACTACAGTTTTTAGAGAAGTTTTTTTCCTGTCAACCCATTAATTATGTAAGGAAATGTTTCCGTATGTAAGCAGTTTTTTGGAATAAGAACTGAAGGTTGGATTTATAGTTGGGCAACTGCAAGGGTAACCTCGGATCCTAGTTTGCCTGTGAACATTCTGGGTGGCTTGGGATCCTGGGTTTAGCCTGTTGACTCAGCATTTTTATTAACATCACCTCCCTTCATGCTACTAGGAACAACAGTGTATTTTATGGCAAAGTAGCAATTGTTCACAGAGGGCCTGCCATTGTAAAAGCAGAGCTACCAGTTTCATTATTACAAAAACCAGATTTCACTGAGCTCTCTCTTCTGTGAGGATGATCTGCAATTTGAATTCTGTTGTATCTTTGGTTAATTCAAGTTAATCTGTAATAGCTCAGTGTCCCTGAGGACATGGACAGAATGCCCCTATCTTCAGAGCATCTAGGGCTTGGAGGGCTACCAGGAGCTCCTCTGCTCCCCAGACACCAGACCACTGCTTGCAGAGCAATTCGCTAAAGGAAGATGGGTCCAGTGAAGAAGTTGCCCAAATTTAGGATGTGCTTTCAAGTATTTTATCTTTCCTCAACAAAATGATGTTGTATACTATTCTTTAAAAGTTTGTGAGTGTTTACTGTTTGGAGGCTGTGATCGATAAAAGGAAAAGAAATTTGGAATCTATTTCAAATAGCTTATACTGGAGTTAAAAAGACAGGCACACATTCAGAAAGGTGGTCTATTATCATGTGTTAAATCCAGATATACAGCCTAATACATTTTTAGAGATATTGTGGGTAAGGGGAGGGAGGGATACGGGTGGTAAATTGGGGGGGCACTCCTGGGGGTAAATCTATTATCCAGGAACGATACATATTTTATATTATTTTATTAAAAATTTGTATGGTTTGTTCAAAAATTAAAAAAATAATAATAAAAATTTAAAAAAAGAATTGTGTTTAAAATTAAAAAAAAAAAAAAAAAAAAAAACAGGCACATAGATGAATTCCAGAGCCCAGAATGTTTGCCAGAAGATGGGTCTCACTCTCAAGTTTCTTTCTCATCAGAAATTTTAAACTTTGTAAAGAGTGGGTGAGTTTTACATGTTGAATTATATCACTGACTAAATATCTGGTAGTACCTCTTTTAACTACCAATACCTCAAATCAATTATTTTTCTTTTTAAAGAAAAACATTTTTTTCTTAGACCAAAATAAACATAAAGTCAGCAAAATAGGCAATATATTGCTTGATATTTGGAGTCCTTACGGCATTATTTATTATCTGCCAATCTTTAATAAAATAGTGATAAATTCTTGTAATTGTTAATTTAACAAACTCTAAGTAAGAATTTTGGTCCATTTTCTTCATTGAAAATTGCCAGTCTCTTGTAAAGGACAGGATTTAAAGTCAGTTATTTCAGCTCTCCTGCTTGTTAAATATTATTATCTTGAGCAATACCTTTCTATGAACCTCAGTTTTTTCATTAGTAAAATGGGAATATCAATAATCATTACTTTAGTCCATTTTTATGAGGCTCAAACAAAATAGAGGTAAGGTACATATTTGTAAGTTGTAAACCTGATTTGTAAAGATAAGGTGATACTGTTTTTACTGCTGAAAGAATTTGCACAAAGTTAACCTCCTTCTTTCTGTGGTTGACACATTTCCTTGTACTTTCGCACATCCCTGCCAGTGGAGGGGGACTGGTGCTTCTGAGAAATAAGGACGCATTAGAAGGTCAGGCAGGATCTTGATGGTTGAATACATTACATGGCTAAGAACCACTTCTTTCCCAGAACTGGAAGAAAAAGCAAAATTGTACTGCCTTCTGTATGATTATGAATACAGTTCTTGACCATCCTCATTAAGACCCCGCAGCTCCTTTGGTTTGCACAGGGTCTACTCTTTATTGAGTCATTCTGCAAGATGGCAGTGGGTAAGGAGGGAGGTGTTAATGCTTCAGTGGTTCCCCAACACCTTCAGGGTAGAGGATGCAGCCTGTAACCCAGCTCCTAGACCTTCTGTGGTGTGGTTCTTATTTGTCACTGCCACTCCTGCATCAGACTCCACACTCAGGCATGCTGAACCACCAGTCATTTTCACTTCCTCCAAACTGCTGTGCTCTTTCTTGGGGTTGCCCTGTGGACTTGCTGTTTCCTCTGCTTCCTCCCCAAACCGAGCTCATCCTACTTTTTAACTGGTTATGTTCTCATCTTCCTCCAGGATGTGGCAATGGTACTTTGGACATGCCACCTGGTTAGGAAACTGATCCTAAGTCCTAGCTTCCCTTACAGTATTTACCATGCTCCCTGCTAACTGCCAGTTTCCAGCTGGCCTCCTTGATCACAACACAGTGCTTCAACGTCTTAATGCAAGTCAACTGGATTTATTCACCTTTGTTAAGTACAACAGAAAGCCCTAGCAAATAGCATGACTCACAAATACTTGTTGAGTAGATGAGTGAATATATGAAGTTCAAAAACTCCTGTACTACCTGGGGGCTAGAACAATGAGGGCGAGAAAAGCTGGGATCCCTATACAAATAGCTCTTAGGTTTAATGGCTCACTCTTAATCAAGAAATGCGTCTACCTGTACCCTCTACACCATGTCCTTAATATGTCTTCTCAGGAAATTTGAAAGTCTAAAGTTGGAATGCTGTCTTTGGCAGCTGTTCCCATGACAGATCCCAAGTTAATAAGGGTATGAAGGTATATAATCACAATTTTAAAAGAGAAAAACATTATATTTTATTAATTACCATATGCAATTTATGATACATTTTAAATAAATCAGTAGCAAATGTAAGGTCACCAGTTAAGTGTGATTCCTCCTCAAGAACATGCTGTTGTGGTTCTTTGGATTAATCTCTCCTCTCTGATTATAATCACAGATTTTTATAGGTTGCTAAGTTGAAATAAAAAACAAAAATAGTTAAAGGGGATGAAAGGAATGTTATGGGACAGGCAATAAAAGCTGAATTCTGTGTGTGTGTGTGTGCATGCACATGTGCATATAAAGTCCTCAAGAGTATATGTAAAATGATGTCATATTTTAGTATTTTACTCATTTAAAAATAATTTTAAGTATATGAGGCAATTACTATGTCTAAAAAAGAAAATTTCCTAAAATTAAGGAGCTAAATCCCAAACCTCATAATTCTGATTTCCTTTACATAGTTTTGCAAGTCTTTCATGCACAGAGTGATTTATTTCTTGACTTTAAATTTCATCACCCTTAAAAAATGCACATTATGCAAAATTACTCTAATGCAGGTTATAACTTCTAGGACAAATAAAAATTATGGGATTTATAAGACAAAGAAACAATGTCCTTATGTTTTCTGGGAAAAAAATCTTAAAAGTACAAGAAAACATTCTAGATTTGTATATGGAAATGTTCATGCAGTTAATGAAAAATATTTATATTTACTTACACATTATTGGTGAAAAAATGTTACCAGGGCAAAAGAGTGACCATGGAATTTTGCATGCAATGTCTGAATATGAAGAAGTAGTGGCCATTCCTGTAAGACCTAGGACACAGGCCAAATGACTTCTCTGGGCTTGCTACTTTCTAGTCTGAAGAACCACAGACACTTATTTCTTTATGAACTGCTTCCTCTTCTGTACAGATTTTATGCATATGTGTACAGATTTTGCGAATATGCATGAGTAGTTGGGTCTTTCTTACTTTATTAAATCTTCAGTATATGAAATTGAAGTTGTTAGTATATGGGGCATTTGCCTTTTTTATTTAAAGGTGATGCTTTAGGGAAGCGACGACCTCTTGGTGCCATAAGTAAACTTATTGCTTGGTTGACAGTAGGCACATACTTTGCTGTGTGATGCAACCACTGAGCAAAACCCCCCCAAAATAAGTGCTGAATTAAAAACACATCCAATTATTACAGTAATAAATCAGATAAGGTTAATGGGATTGCCAGAAGTATAAGAACCAGCACTAAAAAGAAGAAAGGTGGTTTCTGTAATTGTCATGTACCATATCAGGGGCATTGCAAGCATTGTTGTACAAATCTTCCAACAATCCTATTAAGTATCCTCATCCTTCCTCCTGTGAACCTACGGAGAGGCTTGGAACTTCTTGCAGAGCTCTTTTTTTTTTTTTTTTAATTTATTTTTGGAGAGCTCTTTGTTAAGAACATGGGTCTCCTTAGCAAGATTGAAAATGTGGGTGTGGAGTGGCTAACACACAGGGATTTTGCTTCCTTTATATTTTAGCAGTAAACTAGCTCAGATTAATGGCAGATATGACTAGTCCAAGGTGGGACCAGAGGTGTGGTTACAGAGGTGTGGTTACAGAAGTGTGGTTACAGAAGTGGTGTTAGTGAAATTGGGAAGTACCAGATGGGTCACTTACAGATAATCTGAGGTCATTAAGATGTCCTGGGACACCTGCAATGACCCCTCTTGTAGCTCCAAATCCAACCCATCAACGAGTCAATTTCATCTCTACAATCTAAAATCTATCTCTCTCTCTCTCTCTCTCACCAGGGATTGAGCCCAGAGGCATTTAACCACTGAGTCACATCCCCAGCCTTTTTTTTTTTTATTTTGAGAGATGGTCTTACTAAATTCCTTAGGGCCTTATTATGCTATGCTGGCTTTGAACTTGAGATTCTCCTGCCTCAGCCTCCTGAGCAGCTGGAATTATGGTCATGCATCACTGCACCGTGCTTAAAATTTCTTGTGAACCTTCAGCTTCTCTTCATATACTCTGCGAATATGCTAGACAAAATCACTACCATCTCACACCTTCACCCAGACAGAAATCTCGATCACTGTTTTCCTCCCTGCCTTCCTCCCCTTCTCTCTTGCAATAACTCTCTATAAAAGAAGATGTAACTTCATTCATAACTTGCGATCGTCTAATGATTGCTAGCTACCTCAGAGACCCAAATCTACACACATCTGAGCCTCTTTGTGAGCTGGATTCTATCCACCTTTCCTAATCCATCATTGACACCCCTCCTTCATTGTCCAAATCCAGCTACCCTAGTCCTCAATTCAAGTCCCCCACCTCAAGGGCTTTGCAAATTCATTTATTTAATCATTCATGGATGTTATTACACAGTTTGAGTAGCTAGGTGCCAATAGCTGCTGTCCTATTTGCCTGGAATCTTCTTCTAGAGCAGATCCTTATGCTTGGGCCCAGTAACACTGAGCCCTCTTATCTCACATCTCAGGAGTCCTCTGTGTTAAATGGCATCCTTCTCTGTGCTTCCTTAGCATCCTGTATGATTCTCTTATAGCACTTACCATACTTTGTCACAACACATGAGTGATGGCTCTCTTCAAATATGCCTCCCAGGGTGGAATGCAGCCTCTGCAATTCACGCATTCTATTTGCAACCATTCCTACTGCTTCTTTTTTGAACCCTCAGAATCTAATGCAGATATCTACATAATAAATGTCTTTGAATAAATATTGAGAAGCTACCTGTTGAAATTTTTCAGAAATAACAAAAATTATGATTTATACATGAATTACGAAACTCAAATGTAACTACAAAACTCAAATTTATCAAATTCTAAAAGACCTTCTAATTAAAACCACATTGATATCAATGTAAGTAGTTAAAATAAATTCAACACTATATTCTCAAGAAAAGTATTCAGTAGGATTCAAGATGGCGATCACCCCACCAGCAGTCACTCCGAGCCGCTCCTGAGAATCACGTTATGCTGCAGTACTGCACATGGATTCCCATGGTAGGACAAAGCTCCCAGTGTGGGCGAACATTACCC
Source organism: Aplodontia rufa (assembly GCA_004027875.1). Lineage (NCBI taxonomy): Eukaryota > Metazoa > Chordata > Mammalia > Rodentia > Aplodontiidae > Aplodontia > Aplodontia rufa. The sequence goes on along the minus strand of PVKS010002391.1, from coordinate 3,642 downwards.
CCCCCCAACTATTTTTTTTTTAACTCCAAAAGAATAGCATGGTGCATTAACAAATATAAAGGAGGAAGTTTGTGGCACCTGCGTGACCAGCCCCACACCCAGGGGGGAGGAGCTTCCCCAAAGGGGAGGAAACAGAGCAAATTTCCTAATCATATATCCTAATCTGGCTTCAAACTCCCTAATCTGATTGAACTTAAATTACATGAACTTGGAATAAAGCTCTGGGAAATAATCGCTCACATTAGCGAAATTACAGCTGTTCATTCGAGTGGCAGCAGCCGGCTAACCAATGTGATGTTTCCGAGGGTGGGGCTGGCTGATCAGCAAAAAACGGTCTTGGGGTCTCAGCCACCACAATCGGAAAACCAGAATCTACCGGCCTGAGTATTGGCAATCTCCCAAAGGTGCTGTGTGGTGCTGGGATCTCCCTCTCACTTCCGTTTGCTGCTAGTGGAGCCAGGGGAGAAGATTCCATACAAGGCTAATCTCTTCCTCCCTTGTACTCTGAGTTTCTGCTATCTGAAGAAACAGACGCTCTTCAGAGTGATCACTTGCTTGCTATCATAAAATATTGTGAGAGCTCTCTCAAAGAAAACTGCTACTATTGGTGCTCATCACCAGCACATCTGTTTTAGTTGAAACGGACTAGTATCTGCACCTATAGCCTCTCAAGATCTTGCAGACTGGTCTGGCATCTTTAGGTCTGTCTTGACCAAATAGCTCCCCATCACAACGAAGCAAAGCCATAAGAAGCTCCAATTACTCCGGCAAGAGTAACAAGGTTGAACTACAAGATACACTCACTGATTCTGAAAACGAAGAGAAGGGGAAATAACTCACCTCCTCAACCACACAGCTCTCCACCCAAGGAGCCCATAGCTGGGGCCCTAGATGAAAACTAAAGATATTGTATCAACATTATAATTAGTAATTCAATCAAAGAGTTGAGAGATGAAATAAGGAAAGAGATCAGAGAACAATTTTAAGAGATGAGAGACAACTTTTACAGGGAAATAAGGGAGCAATTCCATGAGATGAAAGATCAGCTATACAAAGAAATAGACATTCTGAAAAGAGACGTAGCAGAGCTATCAGGATTGAAAAACACGGTTAACCAAATCAAATCTTCACTGGATGATACCAACAACAGAGTATTCTCTACTGAAAACAGAACTTCAGTCCTTGAAGAAGGAACATCAGAAAATGAAAATCGGCTAAACATTGTTGAACTCAAAGAAGATAAACAAGAGAAACAACTTATATTACATAATCAGAACTTCCAAATAATATTTGATGAGATGAGGCGTAATAATCTGAGAATCATTGGACTGGAGGAAAACTCTGAACAGCAAACAAGAGGCATCAAGAACTTTCAAGTGAAATCATAAGCGAGAACCTCCCTCATCTTACAACTGGTCCGGAATATCACATCCAAGATGATTATAGAACACCAAATAGGCCTAATCAAATGAGAAAGTCACCAAGACATATCATATACAAAATGAATAATGGAGAAATTAAAGAGAGAATTCTAAAAGCAGCTAGAGAAAAGCCCCAAATCACATTCAGAGGCAAACCAATTCGGATCACTATGGATTTTCCAGATCAAACAATGAAGGCCAGAAGAGCTTGGAACAATATCTTTCAAGTGTTCAAAAATAACAACCTCCACCCAAAGATAATATACCCTGCAAAACTCAGCTTCAAATGTGATGGGGAAATTAAATACTTCAACGATAAACTCAAGCTGGCAAGATACATGAACACAAATCCTGCACTACAGAAAATTCTCAAGGATGTTCTCCATTCAGAAGAAAATGCCAATGATACCCTAAATCCTTAAACAAGGGTGAGTCAATAATATTATACACAAATTGACTTCCAAGATGACTCAAAACTCTGTAATTGTTATGAAGTCTGAGATTCAGCCTCCCATATCTAGTCTAACTTTGAATATGAATGGACTCAATGACCCAATTAAAAGACACAGACTGGCCAATTGGATCAAAAAACAAAATCCAACAATATGTTGCCTGCAAGGGACACATTTGACACTCAAAAATAGACACAGGCTGAAAGTGAAAGGATGGCAAAATGTCTACCAGACCTGCGACCCAAAAAAACAAGCTGGCGTGGCAATTCTAATTTCTGACAAAATTAATTTCCAACTAAAACTAGTCAGAAAGGACAAAGAGGGTCACTTTATCATACTAAAAGGGACAGTCCATCAAGAAGATATAATGATAATTAACATCTATGTCCCCAATTACAACCCCCCCCCAAAATATGGAAAAAATACTTAAGGACATTAATCTCCTCATTGATCTCAACACAATAATTGTGGGGAAATTCAACACACCACTATCAACTCTAGACAGATCATCAAAACAAAAAATCAATAAAGACATCTCCAATCTGAACAACTCTATTAATCAATTGGGCTTAACAGATCTACAGAATATTCCATCCCAAGACAGCTGAATTTACCTTCTTCTCAGCGGCTAATGGATCCTTCTCTAAAATAGACCACATCCTAGTTCACCGAGATAATCTTAACGAATATAAAAAAGTGGATATGATACCATGTATTCTGTCAGATCATAATGCTATGATCTTAGCAATCAACAACAAGAGAAACAACAGAAACAACTCAAACACTTCGAAATTGAATAATTCCCTCTTAAACAAAGGATGGGTAAAAGAGGAAATAAGAGCAGAAATTAAGAAGTTCTTGGAATTGAATGAGAATGAGGAAACAACATATCAAAATCTCTGGGACAGTATGGAGGCATTCTTAAGAGGTAAATTTATAGCACTGAGTGCATACATCAAAAATCTAGAAAGAGACCAGATAAACAGCCTTACGCTTCAACACAAGCAACTACAAAAAGAGGAGCAATCCAACCCCAAAACTAACAGAAGACTGGAAATAACCAAAATCAGAGCTGAAATCAATGAAATTGAGAACAACAACAAAAAAAATACAAACTATTAACAAAACAAAGAGTTGGTTCTTTGAAAAAATAAACAAGATCGACAGACCCCTTGCCAACATCACCAAAAGGAAGAATGAAAGAAAGCAAATCAACAAAATCAAAGATGAAAATGGGGTATCACCAAAGACTCATCCAAGATCCAGAAGATTATCAGAACCTATTTTGAAAATTTATACTCTGCCAAGTTTGATAACCTGGAGGATATGGACAGGTTCTTGGACATATATGACATCCCCTCTTTAACACAGGAGGACATTGAAAATCTAAACCAATCGATCATGGATAACGAAATTGAAGCAGCAATCAAAGCTCTCCCAAAAAAATAAAAGCCCAGATCCCGATGGATATATGGCAGATTTCTACTAAGCCTTCACAGAAGAACTAGCACCAATCCTCTACAAGCTTTTCCAGGAAATTGACAGAGTGGGAATACTCCCAGACACTTTTTATGAAGCAAATATTATACTGATTCCAAAACCAAACAAAGACTTGTCAAGAAAAGAAAACTACAGACCAATTTCCCTGATGAACACTGATGCAAAAATCCTTAATAAATTTTAGCTAATCAGATACAAAAGCACATTAAAAAGATAATACATCATGATCAAGTGGGCTTCATTCCAGGAAAACAAGGCTGGTTCAACAT